>JAVLUU010000858.1:120000-121502 GCA_032206185.1 Columba guinea
AGAAGAAAGAAAGAAAGAAAGAACGTAGGAAAGAAAGAAAGAAAGAAAGATAGAAAGAAAGAAAGAAAGAAAGAAAGAAAGAAAGAAAGAAAATAATAGAAAGAAAAAAGAAAGAAAGAAAGAAAGAAAGAAAATAAAAGAAAGGAAAAAGAAAGAAAGAAAGAAAGAAAATAAAAGAAAGAAAGAACGTAGGAAAGAAAGAAAGAAAGAAAGATAGAAAGAAAGAAAGAAAGAAAGAAAGAAAATAAAAGAAAGAAAAAAGAAAGAAAGAAAGAAAGAAAGAAAATAAAAGAAAGGAAAAAGAAAGAAAGAAAGAAAGAAAATAAATGAAAGAAAGAACGTAGGAAAGAAAGAAAGAAAGTAAGAAAGATAGAAAGAAAGAAAGAAAGAAAGAAAGAAAGAAAGAAAATAAAAGAAAGAAAAAAGAAAGAAAGAAAGAAAGAAAGAAAATAAAAGAAAGAAAAAAGAAAGAAAGAAAGAAAGAAAATAAAAGAAAGAAAAAAGAAAGAAAGAAAGAAAGAAAATAAAAGAAAGAAAGAACGTAGGAAAGAAAGAAAGAAAGTAAGAAAATAAAAAGAAACTAAGAAGGAAAGAAAGAAAGAAAGAAAGAAAGAAAGAAAGAAAAAAGAAAGAAAGAAAAAAGAAAGAAAGAAAGAAAGAAAGAAAGAGAGATAAAGAAAGAAAGAAAGAAAGAAACAAAATACGTAGGAAAGAAAGAAATTAAAAAGAAAGAAAGAAAGAAAGAAAGAAATTAAAAAGAAAGAAAGAAAGGAAGAAGAAGTAATAAAGAAAGAAAGAACGTAGGAAAGAAAGAAAGGAAGAAAAAAGAAAGAAAGAAAGAAAGAAAGAAAAAAAGAAAGAAGAAAGAAAGAAAGAAAGAAAAAAAGAAAGAAGAAAGAAAGAAAGAAAGAACGTGGGAAAGAAAGAAAGAAAGAAAGAAAGATAGAAAGAAAGAAAGAAAGAAAGAAATTAAAAAGAAAGAAAGAAAGAAAGAAAAAAGAAAGAAAGAAATTAAAAAGAAATAAAGAAAGAAAGGAAGAAAAAAGAAAGAAAGAAAGAAAGAAAAAAGAAAGAAAGAAATTAAAATAAAGAAAGAAAGAAAGAAAGAAAGAAAGAAAAAAGAAAGAAAGAAAGAAAAAAGAAAGAAAGAAAGAAAGAAAGAAAGAAAGAAAGAATGAAATTAGAAAGAAAGAAAGAAAGAAAGAAAAAAGAAAGAAAGAAATTAAAAAGAAAGAAAGAAAGAAAGAAAGAAAAAAGAAAGAAAGAAAGAAAGAAAGAAAGAACGTAGGAAAGAAAGAAATTAAAAAGAAAGAAAGAAAGAAAGAAAGAAAGAAAGAAAGAAAGAAAGAAAGAAAGAAAGAAAATTAAAGAAAGAAAAAAGAAAGAAAGAAAGAAATAAAATAAAAGAAAGGAAAAAGAAATAAAGAAAGAAAGAAAATAAAAGAAAGAAAGAACGTAGGAAAGAAAGAAAGAAAGTAAGAAATTAAAAAGAAAGAAAGAAA
>JAVLUU010000859.1:82500-85000 GCA_032206185.1 Columba guinea
TCTTTCTTTCTTTCTTTCTTTCTTTCTTTCTTTCTATTTAATTTCTTTCTTTCTTTCTTTCTTTCTTTCCTACGTTCTTTCTTTCTTTCTATTTTCTTTCTTTCTTTCTTTATTTCTTTCTTCTTTCTTTCTTTCTTTCCTTCTTTCTTTTTTCTTTCTTTCTTTCTTTCTTTCTTTCTTTCTTTCTTTCTTTCTTTCTTTTTTCTTTCTTTCTTTCCTACGTTCTTTCTTTCTTTCTTTCTTCTCTTTCTTTCTTTCTTTATTTCTTTCTTTCTTTCTTTCTTTCTTTTAGTTTGTTGCTTTCTTTTTTTCTTTCTTTCTTTCTTTCTTTTTTCTTTCTTTCTTTCTTTCTTTCTTTCGTTTTAATTTATTTCTTTCTTCTTTCTTTCTTTCTTTCTTTCTTCCTTTCTTTCCTACGTTCTTTCTTTCTTTCTTTTTTCTTTATTTCTGGTTTTCTTTCTTTCCTACTTTCTTTCTTTCATTCTTTTTTCTTTCTTTCTTCATTTCTTTCTTTCTTTCTTTCTTTCTTTCTTTCTTTCTTTTTTCTTTCTTTCTTTCTTTCTTTCTTTCTTTTTTCTTTCTTTCCTACGTTTTTTCTTTCTTTCTTTCTTTCCTTTTTCTTTCTTTCTTTCTTTCCTTTTAATTTCTTTCTTTCTTTCTTTCTTTCTTTCCTACGTTCTTTCTTTCTTACTTTTTTCTTTCTTTCTTTCTTTCTTTTTTCTTTCTTTCTTTCTTTCTTTCTTTTTTCTTTCTTTCTTTTTAATTTCTTTCTTTCTTTTTTCTTTCTTTCTTTCTTTTTAATTTCTTTCTTAATTTCTTTCTTTCTATCTTTCTTTCTTTCTTTCTTTCTTCTTTCTTTCTTTCTTTCTTTCTTTTTTGTTTCTTTTTTTCTTTCTTTCTTTATTTCTTTCTTTTTTCTTTCTTTCTTTCTTTCTTTCTTTCTTTCTTTCTTTCTTTCTTTCTTTCTTTCTTTCTTTCCTACATTCTTTCTTTCTTTTTTCTTTCTTTCTTCCTTTCTTTCTTTCTTTCTGTTTTCTTTAATCTTTATTTCTTTCTTTCTTTCAATTTCTTTCTTTCTTTCTTTCTTTTTTCTTTCTTTCTTTCTTTCTTTCTTTTTGATTTCTTTCTTTCTTTCTTTCTTTCTTTCTTTTTTCTTTCTTTCTTTCTTTCTTTCTTTCTTTCTTTCTTTCTTTCTTTCTTTCTTTTTAATTTCTTTCTTTCTTTCATCTTTCTTTCTGTCTTTCTTTCTTCTCTTTCTTTCTTTCTATTTTCTTTCTTTCTTTCTTTATTTCTTTCTTCTTTCTTTCTTTCTTTCCTTCTTTCTTTTTTCTTTCTTTCTTTCTTTCTTTCTTTCTTTCTTTCTTTCTTTCTTTCTTTTTTCTTTCTTTCTTTCCTACGTTCTTTCTTTCTTTCTTTTTTCTCTTTCTTTCTTTCTTTATTTCTTTCTTTCTTTCTTTCTTTCTTTTAGTTTGTTGCTTTCTTTTTTCTTTCTTTCTTTCTTTCTTTTTTCTTTCTTTCTTTCTTTCTTTCTTTCGTTTTAATTTATTTCTTTCTTCTTTCTTTCTTTCTTTCTTTCTTCCTTTCTTTCCTACGTTCTTTCTTTCTTTCTTTTTTCTTTATTTCTGGTTTTCTTTCTTTCCTACTTTCTTTCTTTCATTCTTTTTTCTTTCTTTCTTCATTTCTTTCTTTCTTTCTTTCTTTCTTTCTTTCTTTCTTTTTTCTTTCTTTCTTTCTTTCTTTCTTTCTTTTTTCTTTCTTTCCTACGTTTTTTCTTTCTTTCTTTCTTTCCTTTTTCTTTCTTTCTTTCTTTCCTTTTAATTTCTTTCTTTCTTTCTTTCTTTCTTTCCTACGTTCTTTCTTTCTTACTTTTTTCTTTCTTTCTTTCTTTCTTTTTTCTTTCTTTCTTTCTTTCTTTCTTTTTTCTTTCTTTCTTTTTAATTTCTTTCTTTCTTTTTTCTTTCTTTCTTTCTTTTTAATTTCTTTCTTAATTTCTTTCTTTCTATCTTTCTTTCTTTCTTTCTTTCTTCTTTCTTTCTTTCTTTCTTTCTTTTTTGTTTCTTTTTTTCTTTCTTTCTTTATTTCTTTCTTTTTTCTTTCTTTCTTTCTTTCTTTCTTTCTTTCTTTCTTTCTTTCTTTCTTTCCTACATTCTTTCTTTCTTTTTTCTTTCTTTCTTCCTTTCTTTCTTTCTTTCTGTTTTCTTTAATCTTTATTTCTTTCTTTCTTTCAATTTCTTTCTTTCTTTCTTTCTTTTTTCTTTCTTTCTTTCTTTCTTTCTTTTTGATTTCTTTCTTTCTTTCTTTCTTTCTTTCTTTTTTCTTTCTTTCTTTCTTTCTTTCTTTCTTTCTTTCTTTATTTCTTTCTTTCTTTTTAATTTCTTTCTTTCTTTCATCTTTCTTTCTTTCTTTCTTTCTTCTCTTTCTTTCTTTCTATTTTCTTTCTTTCTTTCTTTATTTCTTTCTTCTTTCTTTCTTTCTTTCCTTCTTTCTTTTTTCTTTCTTT
>JAVLUU010000859.1:130000-132500 GCA_032206185.1 Columba guinea
CTTTCTTTCTTTCTTTCTTTCTTTCTTTCTTTCTTTCCTACGTTCTTTCTTTCTTTCCATCTTTCTTTCTTTTTCTTTCTTTCTTTCTTTCTTTCTTTCTTTCTTTCTTTCTTTCTTTTCAATTTCCTTCTTTCTTTCTTTCCTACGTTCTTTCTTTCTTTCTTTTTTCTTTCTTTCTTTCTTTCTTTCTTTCCTTTTTCTTTCTTTCTTTCTGTCTTTCTTTCTTTTTAATTTCTTTCTTTCTTTTTCTTTCTTTCTTTCTTTCTTTCTTTCTTTCTTTCTTTCTTTTTTCTTTCTTTCTTTCTTTCTTTTTCTTTCTTTCTTTCTTTCTTTCTTTCTTTCTTTCTTACTTTTCAATTTCCTTCTTTCTTTCTTTCCTACGTTCTTTCTTTCTTTCCATCTTTCTTTCTTTTTTTCTTTCTTTCTTTCCTTCTTTCTTTCTTTCTTTCCTTTTTCTTTCTTTCTTTCTTTCTTTCTTTCTTTCCTTTTAAATTCTTTCTTTCTTTCTTTCTTTCTTTCCTACGTTCTTTCTTTCTTACTTTTTTCTTTCTTTCTTTCTTTCTTTTTTCTTTCTTTCTTTCTTTCTTTTTTCTTTCTTTCTTTCTTTCTTTATTTTAATTTCTTTCTTTCTTTCCTCTTTCTTTCTTTCTTTCTTTTTTGTTTCTTTCTTTCTTTCTTTCTTTCTATCTTTCTTTCTTTCTTTCTTTCTTTCTTTCCTACGTTCTTTCTTTCTTTTTGCTTTCTTTCTTCCTTTCTTTCTTTCTTTCTGTTTTCTTTCTTTCTTTCTTTCTTTCATTCTTTTTAATTTCTTTCTTTCTTTCTTTATTTCCTACGTTCTTTCTTTCTTTTTTCTTTCTTTCTTTCTTTCTTTCTTTTTTCTTTCTTTCTTTCTTTCTTTCTTTTTTCTTTCTTTCTTTTTAATTTCTTTCTTTCTTTTTTCTTTCTTTCTTTCTTTTTAATTTCTTTCTTTCTTTCTTTCTTTCGTTCTTTCTTTATTTCTTTCTTTCCTACGTTCTTTCTTTCTTTCTTCTTTCTTTTTTCTTTCTTTCTTTCTTTTTAATTTCTTTCTTTCTTTCTTTCTTTCGTTCTTTCTTTATTTCTTTCTTTCCTACGTTCTTTCTTTCTTTCTTCTTTCTTTCTTTTTTCTGTCTTTCTTTCTTTTTTCTTTCTTTCTTTCTTTCTTTATTTTAATTTCTTTCTTTCTTTCTTTCTTTCCTACATTCTTTCTTTCTTCTTTTTTCTTTCTTTCTTTCTTTTTAATTTCTTTCTTTCTTTCTTTCTTTCTTTTTAATTTCTTTCTTTCTTTCTTTCTTTCTTTCCTTCTTTCTTTTTTCTTTCTTTCTTTTTTCTTTCTTTCTTTCTTTCTTTATTTTAATTTCTTTCTTTCTTTCTTTCTTTCTTCTTTTTTCTTTCTTTCTTTCTTTTTAATTTCTTTCTTTCTTTCTTTCTTTTCTACGTTCTTTCTTTCTTTCTTTTTTCTTTCTTTCTTTCTTTCTTTCCTACGTTCTTTCTTTCTTTATTTCTTTCTTCTTTCTTTCTTTCTTTCCTTCTTTCTTTTTTCTTTCTTTCTTTCTTTTTTCTTTCTTTCTTTCTTTCATTCTTTTTAATTTCTTTCTTTCTTTCTTTCTTTCTTTCTTTCCTACGTTCTTTCTTTCTTTCTTTTTCTTTCTTTCTTTCTTTCTTTCTTTCTTTCTTTCTTTCTTTCTTTCTTTCTTTCTTTTTTCTTTCTTTCTTTCTTTCTTTTTCTTTCTTTCTTTCTTTCTTTCTTTCTTTCTTTCTTTCTTTCTTTTCAATTTCCTTCTTTCTTTCTTTCCTACGTTCTTTCTTTCTTTCTTTTTTCTTTCTTTCTTTCTTTCTTTCTTTCCTTTTTCTTTCTTTCTTTCTGTCTTTCTTTCTTTTTAATTTCTTTCTTTCTTTTTCTTTCTTTCTTTCTTTCTTTCTTTCTTTCTTTCTTTCTTTCTTTTTTCTTTCTTTCTTTCTTTCTTTCTTTTTCTTTCTTTCTTTCTTTCTTTCTTTCTTTCTTTCTTACTTTTCAATTTCCTTCTTTCTTTCTTTCCTACGTTCTTTCTTTCTTTCCATCTTTCTTTCTTTCTTTCTTTCTTTCTTTCCTTCTTTCTTTCTTTCTTTCCTTTTTCTTTCTTTCTTTCTTTCTTTCTTTCTTTCTTTCCTTTTAAATTCTTTCTTTCTTTCTTTCTTTCTTTCCTACGTTCTTTCTTTCTTACTTTTTTCTTTCTTTCTTTCTTTCTTTTTTCTTTCTTTCTTTCTTTCTTTTTTCTTTCTTTCTTTCTTTCTTTATTTTAATTTCTTTCTTTCTTTCCTCTTTCTTTCTTTCTTTCTTTCTTTTTTGTTTCTTTCTTTCTTTCTTTCTTTCTATCTTTCTTTCTTTCTTTCTTTCTTTCTTTCCTACGTTCTTTCTTTCTTTTTGCTTTCTTTCTTCCTTTCTTTCTTTCTTTCTGTTTTCTTTCTTTCTTTCTTTCTTTCATTCTTTTTAATTTCTTTC
>JAVLUU010000859.1:165000-167500 GCA_032206185.1 Columba guinea
TCTTTCTTTCTTTCTTTCTTTCTTTCTTTCCTACGTTCTTTCTTTCTTTCTTTCTTATTTCTTTCTTTTTTCTTTCTTTCTTTTTTCTTTCTTTCTTTCTTTCTTTCTTTCTTTCTTTCTTTCTTTCTTTCTTTCTTTTTTCTTTCTTTCTTTCTTTCCTACGTTCTTTCTTTCTTTTTTCTTTCTTTCTTCCTTTCTTTCTTTCTTTCTATTTTCTTTCTTTCTTTCTTTATTTCTTTCTTTTTAATTTCTTTCTTTCTTTCTTTTTTCTTTCTTTCTTTCTTTCTTTCTTTTTATTTTCTTTCTTTCATCTTTCTTTCTTTCTTTCTTTCTTTCTTTCTTTCTTTCCTACGTTCTTTCTTTCTTTCTTTTTTCTTTCATTCTTTCTTTCTTTAATTAATTTCTTTCTTTTTTCTTTCTTTCTTTCTTTCTTTCTTTCTTTCCTTTTCTTTCTTTCTTTCTTTCTTTCTTTCTTTTTTCTTTCTTCCTTCCTTCCTTTCTTTCTTTCTTTCTTTTTTCTGTCTTTCTTTCTTTTTTCTTTCTTTCTTTCTTTCTTTATTTTAATTTCTTTCTTTCTTTCTTTCTTTCCTACGTTCTTTCTTTCTTCTTTTTTCTTTCTTTCTTTCTTTTTAATTTCTTTCTTTCTTTCTTTCTTTCTTTTTAATTTCTTTCTTTCTTTCTTTCTTTCCTTCTTTCTTTTTTCTTTCTTTCTTTCTTTTTTCTTTCTTTCTTTCTTTCTTTATTTTAATTTCTTTCTTTCTTTCTTTCTTTCTTCTTTTTTCTTTCTTTCTTTCTTTTTAATTTCTTTCTTTCTTTCTTTCTTTTCTACGTTCTTTCTTTCTTTCTTTTTTCTTTCTTTCTTTCTTTCTTTCCTACGTTCTTTCTTTCTTTATTTCTTTCTTCTTTCTTTCTTTCTTTCCTTCTTTCTTTTTTCTTTCTTTCTTTCTTTTTTCTTTCTTTCTTTCTTTCATTCTTTTTAATTTCTTTCTTTCTTTCTTTCTTTCTTTCCTACGTTCTTTCTTTCTTTCTTTTTCTTTCTTTCTTTCTTTCTTTCTTTCTTTCTTTCTTTCTTTTTTCTTTCTTTCTTTCTTTCTTTTTCTTTCTTTCATTCTTTCCTTCTTTCTTTCTTTCTTTTCAATTTCCTTCTTTCTTTCTTTCCTACGTTCTTTCTTTCTTTCTTTTTTCTTTCTTTCTTTCTTTCTTTTTAATTTATTTCTTTCTTCTTTCTTTCTTTCTTTCTTTCTTCCTTTCTTTCCTACGTTCTTTCTTTCTTTCTTTTTTCTTTATTTTCTTTCTTTCTTTCTTTTTTCTTTCTTTCCTACGTTTTTTCTTTCTTTCTTTCTTTCTTCTTTCTTTCTTTCTTTTTTCTTTCTTTCTTTCTTTTTTCTTTCTTTCTTTCATTCTTTTTTTTTCTTTCTTTCTTTTTAATTTCTTTCTTTCTTTTTTCTTTCTTTCTTTCTTTCTTTTTAATTTCTTTCTTTCTTTCTTTCTATCTTTCTTTCTTTCTTTCCTACGTTATTTCTTTCTTCTTTTTTCTTTCTTTCTTTTTAATTTCATTCTTTCTTTCTTTTTTCTTTCTTTCTTTCTTTCTTTCTTTCTTTCTTTTTTCTTTCTTTCTTTCTTTCTTTCTTTCTTTCTTTTCTGCGTTCTTTCTTTCTTTCTTTTTTCTTTCTTTCTTTCTTTATTTCTTTCTTTTTAATTTCTTTCTTTCTTTCTTTTTTCTTTCTTTCTTTCTTTCTTTCTTTTTATTTTCTTTCTTTCATCTTTCTTTCTTTCTTTCTTTCTTTCTTTCTTTCCTACGTTCTTTCTTTCTTTCTTTTTTCTTTCATTCTTTCTTTCTTTAATTAATTTCTTTCTTTTTTCTTTCTTTCTTTCTTTCTTTCTTTCTTTCCTTTTCTTTCTTTCTTTCTTTCTTTCTTTCTTTCTTTTTTCTTTCTTCCTTCCTTTCTTTCTTTCTTTCTTTTTTCTGTCTTTCTTTCTTTTTTCTTTCTTTCTTTCTTTCTTTATTTTAATTTCTTTCTTTCTTTCTTTCTTTCCTACGTTCTTTCTTTCTTCTTTTTTCTTTCTTTCTTTCTTTTTAATTTCTTTTTCTTTCTTTCTTTCTTTTTAATTTCTTTCTTTCTTTCTTTCTTTCCTTCTTTCTTTTTTCTTTCTTTCTTTCTTTTTTCTTTCTTTCTTTCTTTCTTTATTTTAATTTCTTTCTTTCTTTCTTTCTTTCTTCTTTTTTCTTTCTTTCTTTCTTTTTAATTTCTTTCTTTCTTTCTTTCTTTTCTACGTTCTTTCTTTCTTTCTTTTTTCTTTCTTTCTTTCTTTCTTTCCTACGTTCTTTCTTTCTTTATTTCTTTCTTCTTTCTTTCTTTCTTTCCTTCTTTCTTTTTTCTTTCTTTCTTTCTTTTTTCTTTCTTTCTTTCTTTCATTCTTTTTAATTTCTTTCTTTCTTTCTTTCTTTCTTTCCTACGTTCTTTCTTTCTTTCTTTTTCTTTCTTTCTTTCTTTCTTTC
>JAVLUU010000859.1:190000-191461 GCA_032206185.1 Columba guinea
TTCTTTCTTTCTTTCTTTCTTTCTTTCTTCTTTCTTTCTTTCTTTCTTTCTTTCTTTCTTTCTTTCTTTTTTCTTTCTTTCTTTGTTTCTTTCTTTATTTCTTTTTAATTTCTTTTTTTCTTTCTTTCTTTTTTCTTTCTTTCTTTCTTTCTGTCCTACGTTCCTTCTTTCTTTCTTTCTTTCTTTCTTTCTTCTTTCTTTCTTTCTTTCTTTCTTTCTTTCTTTCTTTTTTCTTTCTTTCTTTGTTTCTTTCTTTATTTCTTTTTAATTTCTTTTTTTCTTTCTTTCTTTTTTTCTTTCTTTCTTTCCTTCTTTCCTACGTTCTTTCTTTAATTCTTTTTTCTTTCTTTCTTTTTAATTTCTTTCTTTCTTTCTTTCTTTCTTTCTTTCTTTCTTTTTTTCTTTATTTCTTTATTTTAATTTCTTTCTTTCTTCTTTCTTTCTTTCATTCTTTCCTACGTTCTTTCTTACTTTCTTTTTTCTTTCTTTCTTTCCTACGTTCTTTCTTACTTTCTTTTTTCTTTCTTTCTTTCTTTCTTTCTATCTTTGTTCCTTTCTTTCTTTCTTTCTTTCTTTCTTTCTTTTTAATTTCTTTCTTTCTTACGTTCTTTCTTTCTTTTTTCTTTCTTTTATTTTTTTCTTTCTTTCTTTCTTTCTTTTTTCTTTCTTTTATTTTCTTTCTTTCTTTCTTTCTTTCTTTCTATCTTTCTTTCTTTCTTTCTTTCTTTCTTTCCTACGTTCTTTTTTTCTTTCTTTCTTTCTTCTTTATTTCTTTCTTTCCTTCTTTCTTTTTTTCTTTCTTTCTTTCTTTTTTCTTTCTTTCTTTCTTTCTTTCATTTTTCTTTCTTTCTTTCTTTCTTTTTTCTTTCTTTCTTTCTTTATTTTAACTTCTTTCTTTCTTTTTTCTTTCTTTCTTTCTTTCTTTTTTCTTTCTTTCTTTCTTTATTTCTTTTTAATTTCTTTCTTTCTTTTTTCTTACTTTCTTTCTTTTTAATTTCTTTCTTTCTTTCTATCTTTCTTTCTTTCTTTCCCACGTTCTTTTTTTCTTTCTTTCTTCTTTCTTTTTTTCTTTCTTTCTTTGTTTCTTTCTTTTTTCTTCCTTTCTTTCTTTCCTACGTTCTTTCTTTCTTTATTTCTTCTTCTTTCTTTCTTTCTTTCTTTTTAATTTCTTTCTTTCTTTCTTTCTTTCTTTTTAATTTCTTTCTTTCCTACGTTCTTTCTTTATTTCTTTCTTTCTTTTTCTTTCTTTCTTTCTTTCTTTCTTTCTTTCTTTCTTTCTTTCTTTCTTTCTTTCTTTTTTCTTTCTTTCTTTCTTTCTTTCTTTCTTTCTTTCTTTCTTTCTTTCTTTCTTTCTTTCTTTCTTTCTTTCTTTTTAATTTCATTCTTTCTTTCTTTCTTTCTTTCCTACGTTCTTTCTTTCTTCTTTTTTCTTTCTTTCTTTCTTTTTAATTTCTTTTATTT
>JAVLUU010000860.1:0-42750 GCA_032206185.1 Columba guinea
GGTTTTGCCGGCGGCCGCTTCTTTCACGGGTGATGCGGCGGCGGGGGACGATTTGGGGGCGCTCGGGGGGGCGTCGGGGACGATGCGGCTTGAGAGCAGCTTGGGGGAGCTGGGGGGGGGGGGGGGGAAATCCATGGGGGACACCCAAATATCCATAGGGTGCCCCCCAAAAATCATAGGGACATCCCCCAAACACCATAGGGAACCCCCCAAGGATCCATAGGGACACCCCCCCTAAATGTCCCAAGTCTATAGGGACCCCCCCAAAATCCACAGGGACTTCCCCAAAAATCCATAGGGAACCCCAAGTATCCATAGGGACACCCTTGAGCACCCCACATCCATAGGGACCCCCATGGACCCATAGGGATCCCCCCACATCCATAGGGACCCTCTGTAGGGACCCACCACCCTGTTCTCTGTCCCCCATGTCCCTTGTCACCCTCCATAGGGGACCCTCAGCACCCATAGGGACCTCCCAGCACCCATAGGACCCCCCCACATCCATAGGGACCCCCACATTCATAGGGACCCTCTCTAGGGACCCGCCACCCTGGTCACTGTCCCCCATGTCCCTTGTCCCCTGTGTCCGTTGTCACCTGTGTCACCCTCCATAGGGACCCCTGAGCACCCATAGGGACCCCCAGCACCCATATGGATCCCCAGCACCCATAGGACCCCCCCACATCCATAGGGACCCTCTCTAGGGACCCACCCACCCTGGTCACTGTCCCCCATGTCCCTTGTCCCCTGTGTCCCTTGTCACCTGTGTCACCCTCCATAGGGACCCCCAGCACCCATAGGGGACCCCCAGCACCCTGAGCACCCATAGGGACCCCCCAGCACCCATAGAACCCCCCAAAAATCCATAGGGCCCCCCAAATGCCCCCCCCAGGGCCCCACCAGCCTGGTGACCGTCCCGCGCTGTCCCTTGTCCCCCTGTGTCACTTGTCACCCGTGTCACCCCTCCATAGGGACCCCCAGCACCCATAGGACCCCCCACATCCATAGGAACCCCCACATCCATAGGGACCCTCTCTAGGGACCCACCACCCTGGTCACTGTCCCCCATGTCCCTTGTCACCTGTGTCACCCTCCATAGGGACCCCTGAGCACCCATAGGGACCCCAGCACCCATATGGAACCCCCAGCACCCATGGGACCCCCCAAAAATCCATAGGGCCCCCCAAATGCCCCCCCCAGGGCCCCACCAGCCTGGTGACCGTCCTGCGCTGTCCCTTGTCCCCTGTGTCACTTGTCACCCGTGTCACCCTCCATAGGGACCCCCAGCACCCATAGAGCCCCCCACATCCATAGGGACCCTCTGTAGGGACCCACCACCCTGTTCTCTGTCCCCCCATGTCCCTTGTCACCCTCCATAGGGACCCTCAGCACCCATAGGGACCCCTGAGCACCCATAGGACCCCCAGCACTCATGGGACCCCCCCCACATCCATAGGGACCCTCTGTAGGGACCCACCACCCTGGTCACTGCCCCCCATGTCCCTTGTCACCCGTGTCACCCTCCATAGGGACCCCCAGCACCCTGAGCACCCATAGGGACCCCCCAGCACCCATAGGACCCCCCAAAAATCCATAGGGCCCCCCCAAATGCCTCCCCCAGGGCCCCACCAGCCTGGTGACCGTCCTGCGCTGTCCCTTGTCCCCCGTGTCACTTGACACCTGTGTCACCCTCCATAGGGACCCCTCAGCACCCATAGGACCCCTAGCACCCATATGGAACCCCAGCACCCATGGGACCCCCCCACATCCATAGGGACCCTCTCTAGGGACCCACCAGCCTGGTCACTGTCCCCCATGTCCCTTGTCACCTGTGTCACCCTCCATAGGGACCCCTGAGCACCCATAGGACCCCCCCAAAAATCCATAGGGCCCCCAAAATGCCCCCCCCAGGGCCCCACCAGCCTGGTGACCGTCCCGCGCTGTCCCTTGTCCCCCGTGTCACTTGTCACCGGGCGCCGCACGCGCAGGGACACCCGACAGCCCCCGGTCCCCTCCAGCACCCGCGTCACCTCCTCGGGGGGGGGTCCCCTCGAAGAACACGCGGGCGCTGAGCAGCCGGTCCCCCTGGTCGGGGGGGGGGACACCGCAATGTCACCCCCATGGGGACACGGTGGGGGGGACACAACGTGGCGGTGTCACCCAATGGGGGGGTCGGGGTGTCCCCACCTGGGCGCAGCCGCAGGGATTTGGGCGCCTGGGGTGACGATGAGGCCGTGACGGTCACGGGTGACGGTGACACCGGCCACCCCACGGGAGGGGGGACGTGTCCAGCTCCTCCTGGGGGGACAGTGAGGGACAATGGGGGGGGCGATATGGGGGACAAAGTGGGGGACAATAAAGGGGATAAGGGGGGACAATAAAGGGGGATAAGGGGGGGACAATGGGGGACATTGGGGGGGGACAAGGTGGGGACAATGGGGGACAATGCGGGGGGGGACAATGGGGGAGAATGGGGGGGGACAATAAAAGAGATGGGGGGACAATGGGGGACATTGGGGGGGGACAAGGTGGGGACAATGGGGGGGGACAATGGGGGGGGACAATAAAAGAGATGGGGGGACAATGGGGGGTGCAAGGAGGGACAATGGGAGTGGGGACAATATAGGGGACAATGGGGGAGACAATGGGGGGGGACAATGGGGGACAATGGGGGACAATGGGGGGGATAATGTGGGGGGACAATATGGGGGGACTATAGGGGGGGACAATAGGGGGGGACAATAGGGGGGGGACAATAGGGGGGGACAATGGGGGACAATGGGAGACAATGGGAGACAATGGGGCGGGACAATGGGGGACAATGTGGGGGGACAGTGGGGGGGACAATAGGGGGGACAATGGGGGTGGGGACAATGGGGGGGACAATGGGGGGGACAATGGGGGGGACAATGGGGGACAATGGGGGGGACAATGCGGGGGGACAATGCGGGGGGACTATAGGGGGGGGACAATAGGGGGGGACAATAGGGGGGGGACAATGGGGGGGGACAATGGGAGACAATGGGGGGGACAATGGGAGACAATGGGAGACAATAGGGGGGACAATGGGGGGGGGACAATGCGGGGGACAATGGGGGACAATAGGGGGGGACAATAGGGGGGACAATAGGGGGGGACAATGGGGGGGACAATGGGAGACAATGAGAGACAATGGGAGACAATGGGAGACAATGGGGCGGGACAATGGGGACAAAGTGGGGGACAAGGCAGGGATAATGGGGGGGGACAATGCAGGGGGGCTGGGGGGACAATGGGGGGGGACAATAAAGGGGATGGGGGGACAATGCGGGGGCAAGGAGGGACAATGGGAGGGGGGACAATATAGGGGACAATACGGGGGGGACAATGCGGGGGACAATGGGGGGGACAAGGGGGAAACAATATGGGGGGACAAGGGGGGGACAATATGGGGGGACAATGGGGGACAATGGGGGAAACAATATGGGGGGACAAGGGGGTGACAATATGGGGGGACAATGGGGGACAAGGGGGGGTGACAATATGGGGGGACAATGGGGGGGACAAGGGGGGGACAATACGGGGGGACAATGGGGGACAGGGGGGGTGACAATATGGGGAGACAATGGGGGACAAGGGGGGGGACAATATGGGGGGGACAAGAGGGGACAAGGGGGGGGACAATATGGGGGGGACAAAGGGGGACAATGGGGGGACAATGGGGGGGACAATGGGGGAAACAATATGGGGGGACAAGGGGGGGACAATGGGGGGGACAATGGGGGACAATATGGGGGGGACAATGGGGGGAGACAATATGGGGGGACAATGGGGGGGGGACAATATGGGGGGGACAAGGGGGGACAATATGGGGGGGACAATGGGGGGGGACAATATGGGGGGACAAGGTGGGGACAAGAGGGGGACAATATGGGGGGACAATGGGGGAGACAATATGGGGGGGACAATGGGGGGGGACAATATGGGGGGACAAGGGGGGGGGGACAATGGGGGACAATGGGGGGACACAATATGCGGGGGGACAATGAGGGGGGACAAAGAGGGACAAAAGGGAACAGTTGGGACAGTGGGGGGGGACAATGGGGACAGTGGGGGGGGACAATTGTTGGGGGGGCAGGATCGCTCCCTCACCCTCCATGTTGGGGGACACAAGGGGGGGGGTCCCTGGTCCTGGGGGGTGACGCTGGAGTCCGGGGGTGACACCGGTGGTGGCTCCTGAAAATGGGGGGGGGGGACACACACCCAACCCCCCCGTTACAGCCCCAAATCCCCCCAAATTCACCCCAAAACCCCCCATTTGCACCCCAAAACCCCAATTCTCCCCCCAAACCCCCCCAAATTTCCCCCCTCAATTGGGGTTCCCCTTGCACCCCAAAAACCCCATTTCCCCCCCCAAAACCCGCCCCAATTTGACCCCAAATCCCCCCCATTTCACCCCAAAACCCCCCAATTTCCCCCCAGACCCCCCAATTTCTCCTCCTCCCCCCCTCCAAGACCAACCACCCCTATGGGGGGTTCCCCCCCCTGCACCCCAAAAACCCCATTTCCCCACCAAACCCCCCCAATTTGACCCCCAAACCCCCCCAAATTCATCCCAAACCCCCCATTGCACCCCAAAACCCCCATTGCACCCCAAAACCCCCAATTCTCCCCCCCCAACCCCCCCCAAATTTCCCCCCTCAATTGGGGTTCCCCCTTGCACCCCAAAACCCCATTTCCCCCCAAACCCCCCCCCAATTTTACCCCCAATTTGACCCCAAACCCCCCCCAAATTCACCCCAAAAACCCCCATTGCACCCCAAAACCCCAATTCTCCCCCCCAACCCCCCCAAATTTCCGTCCTAAATTGGGGGTTCCCCCCCCGCACCCCAAAACCCCATTTCCCCCAAACCCCCCCAATTTGACCCCAAACCCCCCCCATTTCACCCCAAAACCCCCCCAATTTCCCCCCAGACCCCCCCAATTTCTCCCCCCCCACCCCCCCAAAACCAACCACCCTATGGGGGGTCCCCCCCTGCACCCCAAAACCCCATTTCCCACCAAACCCCCCAATTTGACCCAAACCCCCCCCAATTTCACCCCCAAAACCCCCATATTGCACCCCAAAACCCCCATTGCACCCCAAAACCCCCCAATTCTCCCCCCCAACCCCCCCAAATTTCCGTCCTAAATTGGGGGTTCCCCCCGCACCCCAAAAACCCCATTTTCCCCCCAAACCCCCCCCGAATTTGACCCCAAATCCCCCCCATTTCACCCCAAAACCCCCCAATTTCCCCCCAGACCCCCCAATTTCTCCCCCCCCCACCCCCCCAAAACCAACCACCCTATGGGGGGTCCCCCCCTGCAACCCCAAAAACCCCATTTCCCCCCCAAACCCCCCCCAATTAGACCCCAAACCCCACCAAATTCACCCCAAAACCCCCCATTGCACCCCCAAAAACCCCCCCATTGCACCCCAAACCCCCAATTCTCCCCCCAAACCCCCCAAATTTCCCCCCTCAATTGGGGGTTCCCCCCCGCACCCCCAAACCCCATTTCCCCCCCAAAACCCCCCCAATTAGACCCCAAACCCCCCCCAATTCACCCCAAAACCCCCATTGCAACCCCAAAAACCCCCAATTCTCCCCCCAACCCCCCCAAATTTCCCCCCTCAATTGAGGGTTCCCCCCGCACCCCAAAACCCCATTTCCCCCAAACCCCCCCCAATTAGACCCCAAATCCCCCCCATTTCACCCCAAAACCCCCCAATTTCCCCCCAGACCCCCCAATTTCTCCCAATCCCCCCCCACCCCCCCAAAACCACCACCCCTATGGGGGGTCCCCCCCTGCACCCCAAAACCCCATTTCCCCACCAAACCCCCCCAATTTGACCCCAAACCCCCCCAAATTCACCCCAAAACCCCCATTGCACCCAAAACCCCCAATTCTCCCCCCCCCAACCCCCCCAAATTTCCGTCCTAAATTGGGGGTTCCCCCCGCACCCCCAAAACCCCATTTCCCCCCAAACCCCCCCAATTTGACCCCAAACCCCCCCATTTCACCCCAAAACCCCCCAATTTCCCCCCAGACCCCCCCATTTTCTCCCCCCCACCCCCCCAAAACCAACCACCCTATGGGGGGTCCCCCCTGCACCCCCAAAACCCCATTTCCCCCCCAAACCCCCCCCCCAATTTGACCCCAAACCCCCCCAAATTCACCCCAAACCCCCCATTGCACCCCAAAATCCCCATTGCACCCCCAAACCCCCAATTCTCCCCCCCCCCAACCCCCCCAAATTTCCCCCCTCAATTGAGGGTTCCCCCCCCGCACCCCAAAACCCCATTTCCCCCCAAACCCCCCCAATTTGACCCCAAACCCCACCAAATTCACCCCAAAACCCCCCAATTTCCCCCCAGAGACCCCCCCATTTTCTCCCCCCCCCCCCCAAAACCAACCACCCTATGGGGGGGTCCCCCCTGCACCCCCAAAACCTGCGGCCTCCGGCTCCGTCGCTCTCTGGGACGTCCCTGCTTGGGGTGTGTGGTGGGGGGGGGGGGGGGGGGGGGGCACTTAAAAGCGGGGGGACCCAGGCGTCCGGGCCCCCCCTAAAAAGGGACCCAGGCGTCCGGGTGTTGCGGCCCACGCCGACTCAGCAAATGTCAGCAGATGTCACCACCCCCCCGGTGTGGGTGTTGGGGGGGGGGGGGGGGGACACAAGGGGGTCCCTTGTCATGGTGTCACCCCCCCCCCCCCCCCCCAAAACTAAAGGGAATTTGGGGAATTTGGGGGGATTCAGCAGAAAATTGTGTGGGATGGGGGGGGGGACAATGGGGGACAGGGACAATGGGGACAATGGGGGACAATGGGGACAATGGGGGGGACATGGGGACAGTGGGGACAATGGGGGACAGGGACAATGGGGACAATGGGGACAATGGGGGGGACATGGGGACAATGGGGGGGACAAGGGGACAGTGGGGGACAATAGTGGGGGACAATGGGGGGGACAATGGGGGGGGACAATGGGACAGTGGGGACAATGGGGGACAGGGACAATGGGGACAATGGGGGGGACAAGGGGACAGTGGGGACAATGGGGACAATGGGGGGGACAAGGGGACAGTGGGGACAATGGGGGACAGGGACAATGGGGACAATGGGGGGGACAAGGGGACAGTGGGGACAATGGGGGACAGAGACAATGGGGACAATGGGGGGGACATGGGGACAATGGGGGACAGGGACAGTGGGGACAATGGGGGGGACATGGGGACAATGGGGGACAATGGGGGGGACAATGGGGGGGACAAGGGGACAGTGGGGACAATGGGGACAATGGGGGGGACAATGGGGGGGACGTTGGGACAATGGGGACAATGGGGGACAGGGACAATGGGGACAATGGGGGGGACAAGGGGACAGTGGGGGACAATGGGGGACAGGGACAATGGGGACAATGGGGGGGACATGGGGACAATGGGGACAATGGGGGACAGGGACAATGGGGACAAATGGGGGGATGGGGACAATGGGGGGGACAAGGGGACAGTGGGGACAATGGGGACAATGGGGGGGACATGGGGACAATGGGGGACAATGGGGGACAGGGACAATGGGGACAATGGGGGGGACAAGGGGACAGTGGCGACAATGGGGGGGACAGTGGGACAGTGGGGACAATGGGGGGACAGGGACAATATGGGGGGTACATGGACATTGGGGGGGGGACAAAGACACTGGGGGGCCAATGGGGGGGGACAGGGACATTATGGGGGGGACACAGACATTGGGGGGGGGGTCAGGGACAATGGGGGACAATGCGGGGGACAAGGGACGTTATGGGGGGGACAGGGACAGTTTGGGGGACACTGGGGGACATTATGGGGGGACAAATACAATGGGGGACACTGGGGGACAATGTGGGGGACAGGGACAATATGGGGGGGACAATGGGGGGGGACAGGGGACATTATGGGGGGGGTACAGGGACCATATGGGGGGACAGGGACAATGGGGGACACTGGGGGGGACAGGGACATTATAGGGGGACACTTGGGGGGACAGGGACAATATGGGGGGACAGGGACAATATGGGGGGGACAGGAGCATCATGGGGGGCCAAGGCCAATATGGGGGACAATGTGGGGGACAGGGACATTATGGGGGGGACAGGGACATTATGGGGGGACAAGGACAATATGGGGGGACAGGGACATTATGGGGGGACAGGGACAGTTTGGGGGACATTATGGGGGGACAAATACAATGGGGGACACTGGGGGACAATGCGGGGGGACAGGGACAATATGGGGGGGGACAATGGGGGGGACAGGGACATTATGGGGGGGGTACAGGGACCATATGGGGGGACATGGGACAATGGGGGACACTGGGGGGGACAGGGACATTATAGGGGGGACACTTGGGGTGACAGGGACAATATGGGGGAGACAGGGACAATATGGGGGGACAAGGACAATATGGGGGAGACACGGGGACAGTGCGACACCCCCCCCCCGTGGGGGCCCCCATAGCACCCCTGGGACCCCCCCAAAGCACCCCCCATGGCCTCCCGGACGGCCTGGGTCCCCCCGCCTCAAGCAGCCCAGCAATGCGCTGACTCAGCAAAGCGCCCATGGGTGGGCGGGGTGAATGGGACCGTTGATGGGGGGAGGGGGAGACTGGGGAGTTCCGGCAGCACCCACTGCCCAGCCTGGACACCCCATGGGTGCTGCAGGGCCCCCCCCAAACACCCAGGGGACCCCAAGACCCCCCCAAACACCCATGGGTGCTGCAGCCCCCCCCCCAAACACCCACAGGTGTTATAGGGTCCACCAAACACCCATGGGTGCTATAGGGTCCCAAAGACCCCCCCTAAACACCCAGGGGTCCCCGAGACCCCCCCCCAAACACCCAGGGGTGCTATAGGGTCCCCCAAACCCCCCTAAACACCCATGGGTGCTGCACAGCCCCCCCCCAAACACCCATATTGTGGTATAGGGTTCCCAAGACCCCCCCTAAACACCCAGGGGTCCCCGAGACCCCCCCAAACACCCATGGGTGCTATAGGGTCCCCAAGACCCCCTCTAAACACCCAGGGGGTCTCCAAGACCCCCCCCCCAGACACCCATGGGTGCTGCAGGACCCCCCCAAACAGCCCGGGGTCCCCAAGACACCCCCCCAGACACCCACAGGTGCTATAGGGTCCACCAAACACCCATGGGTGCTATTAGGGTACCCCAAACACCCAGGGGGTCCCCCAAGACCCCCCCCCCCAGTCACCCACAGGTGCTATTGGGTCAACCGAACACCCATGGGACCCCAAGACCCCCCCAAACACCCATGGGTGCTATAGGGTCCCCAGGACCCCCCTAAACACCCAGAGGTCCCCAAGACCCCCCCCCCTCACCCACAGGTGCTATAGGGTCCCCAAGACTCCCCCCCAAACACCCATGGGTGCTATAGGGTCCCCCAAACACCCAGGGGGCCCCAAGACCCCCCCCAGTCACCCACAGGTGCTATAGGGTCCCCAAGACCCCCCCCCAAACACCCCGAGGTCCCTCCAAGACCCCCCCCAGTCACCCACAGGTGCTATAGGGTCCACCGAACACCCATGGGACCCCAAGACCCCCCCCAAACACCCATGGGTGCTATAAGGTCCCCAAGACCCCCCAAAGCACCCAAGCATCCCAAAGACCCCTCCCCCAGTCACCCACAGGTGCTATAGGGTCCCCAAGACTCCCCCAAACACCCATGGGTGCTATAGGGTCCCCCAAACACCCAGGGGTCCCCAAGACACCCCCAGACACCCACAGGTGCTATAGGGTCCCCAAGACCCCCCTAAACACCCATGGGTGCTATAGGGTACCCCAAACACCCAGGGGTCCCCAAGACCCCCCAAACACCCATGGGTGCTATAGGGTCCCCAAGACCCCCCTAAACACCCAGGGGTCCCCAAGACCCCCCCCCCAGACACCCATGGGTGCTGCAGGACCCCCCAAACAGCCTGGGGTCCCCAAGACACCCCCCCCAGACACCCACAGGTGCTATAGGGTCCACCAAACACCCATGGGTGCTATAGGGTACCCCAAACACCCAGGGGTCCCCCAAGACCCCCCCCCCAGTCACCCACAGGTGCTATTGGGTCAACCGAACACCCATGGGACCCCAAGACCCCCCCAAACACCCATGGGTGCTATAGGGTCCCCAGGACCCCCCCTAAACACCCAGAGGTCCCCAAGACCCCCCCCCTCACCCACAGGTGCTATAGGGTCCCCCAAGACTCCCCCTAAACACCCATGGGTGCTATAGGGTCCCCCAAACACCCAGGGGGCCCCAAGACCCACCCCAGTCACCCACAGGTGCTATAGGGTCCCCAAGACTCCCCCAAACACCCATGGGTGCTATAGGGTCCCCAAGACCCCCCCTAAACACCCATGGGTGCTATAGAGTCCACCAAACACCCAAGGATGCTATAGGGTCCGCAAGACCCCCCCCAAACACCCAGGGGTCCCCAAGATGCCCCCCAGTCACCCACAGGTGCTATAGGGTCCCCAAGAACCCCCCCCAAACACCCAGGGGTCCCCAAGACCCCCCAAACACCCATGGGTGCTATAGAGTCCATTGAACACCCAAGGGTGCTATAGGGTCTGCAAGACCCCCCTAAGCACCCAGGGGTCCCCAAGACCCCCCCCAGTCACCCACAGGTGCGATAGGGTCCCCAGGACCCCCCCAAACACCCCGAGGTCCCCAAGACCCCCCCCCCAGTCACCCACAGGTGCTATGGGGTCAACCGAACACCCATGGGACCCCCAAGACCCCCCCAAACACCCATGGGTGCTATAGGGTCCCCAGGACCCCCCTAAACACCCAGAGGTCCCCAAGACCCCCCCCCTCACCCACAGGTGCTATAGGGTCCCCAAGACTCCCCCCAAACACCCACAGGTGCTATAGGGTCCCCCAAACACCCAGGGGTCCCCAAGACCCCCCCCAGTCACCCACAGGTGCTATAGGGTCCCCAAGACCCCCCCCAAACACCCACAAGTGCGATAGGGTCCCCAAGACCCCCCCAAACACCCATGGGTGCTATAGGGTACCCCAAACACCCAGGGGTCCCCAAGACCCCCCCCAGACACCCACAGGTGCTATAGGGTCCCCAAGACCCCCCCAAACACCCATGGGTGCTATAGGGTGCCCCCAAACACCCCGGGGTCCCCAAGACCCCCCAACCCCTCCATTCCCCCCATTTTCTGCAGGAACAACCACCTCAGAACCACTTTCCCCGCCTTTTTCCGCCCCCTACCTCACGCGTTAAGCTCAGCCTGGCGGGTAGGCCGGGCCTAAAACGGTCACGTGATCCAGCTCAACAACACCCGAAACCTCCAATTCCCTTCACAAAACCACAAATTTTGGGTTTAAAATGCAAAATCTTCATATTTTAAGACCCAAATCTTCATATTTTAAGGCTTATGACCCCCAAATTTTCCAAATTTAAGACTTAGGGCCCAAATATTTTCACATTTTAAGACCCAAAGTTTCATATTTGGACACAAATGACCCCCAAATTTTCAAATTTTAAGACCCAAACCTTCATATTTGGACAAATTCAACCCCAAATTTTCATATTTTAAGACTTAAAACCCAAATATTTTCAAATTTAAAGTATTTGACCCCAAATGTTTCATATTTTAAGACCCAAATCTTCAAATTTAGACACAAATGATGCCCAAATTTTTGTATTTTAAGACTTACAACCCCAAATTTTCACATTTTAAGACCCAAATTTTCATATTTGGACACAAACGACCCCAAAATTTTCACATTTTAAGACTTACGACCCAAATATTTTCAAATTTTAAGACTTAGGACCCAAATATTTCCCAATTTTAAGATATTTCACCCCAAATTTTTCATCTTTTAAGACCCAAATCTTCAAATTTGGACAAATTTGACCCCCAAATTTTCATATTTTAAGACCCAAATCTTCATATTTGGACAAATTTGACCCCAAATTTTCAAATTTTAAGACTTATGACCCAAATATTTTCATATTTTAAGACCCAAATTTTCATATTTGGACAAATTTGACCCCAAAATTTTCAAATTTTAAGACTTATGACCCAAACATTTTCATATTTTAAGACCCAAATCTTCAACTTTTAACACACGTGACGCCAAAATTTTCACATTTTAAGACTTAAAAACCCAAATATTTTCAAATTTTAAGAAATACGACCTCAAATTTTCATATTTTAAGACCCAAATTTTCATATTTTAAGACCCAAATTTTCATATTTTAAGACTAAAACCCCAAATCTTTTCAAATTTTAAGACATTTGACCCTCGAGAACCGTCGCGAAACACCAAAAACGCCTCAGAATTCACAATTATTAAGAAGAATCGTATGAAAATCCGGAATTTAATCACTCGACCTCGCCCGCCGCTTAATTACCTCGGTTCGTTATTTCACGTCTAATTGGAGGATTAATTGTGAGTCCGTTCGAGGGGTAAAAGTGCGGAAAATCGTTGAAATTTGGGGTCAAACGACCGGAAACTTCCGGAGAATTCGTCACTTCATGCACTGGTACAGAATTGGGCGGGAAATCCCACCCCGACGGGGAAACGTTAATTAGTGGCGCCTCGATTAACGAATTTATTGACAAAATAGGAAATAAAGCAACAAAACACCTTCGGCGTAGGACGGGACGGCGAATTTCGGTTTCAATTTCAAATTCCAATTTCAATTTCAACTTCAATTTCCATTTCAAAGTCAAATTTCAACTTCAATTTCTATTTCCATTTCAAATTTCAATTTCAATTTCAAATGTCAACTTCAATTTCTATTTCCATTTCAAATTTCAATTTCAATTTCAAATTTCAACTTCAATTTCTATTTCCATTTCAAATTTCAATTTCAAATTTCAACTTCAATTTCTATTTCCATTTCAAATTTCAATTTCAAATTCAAATTTCAACTTCAATTTCTATTTCCATTTCAAATTTCAATTTCAATTTCAATTTCAAGTTCAAATTTCAATTTCAACCTCAATTTCAATTTCCAGCTCGATTTTCCATTTCAATTTCAAAATTCCATTTCAATTTCAATTCAATTTGGAATTTCAATTTCCATTCCAAATGCCAATTTCAACTTCAAATTTTGATTTCAATTTAAATTTCAACTTCTATTTCCATTTCAAATTTATATTTTATTCTCAATTTCAAATTTCAATTTCAATTTCCATTTCAAATTTCAATTTCAATGTCACTTTTGAATTTCAATTTCCATTTCAAATTCCAATTTCAATTTCAGTTTCAATTTTGAATTTCAATTTTGAATTTCAATTTTGAATTTCAATTTTGAATTTCAATTTCAACTTTGAATTTCAATTTTCAGTTTCCATTTCCACTTCCATTTCAATTTCAATTTTCAATTTCAACTTCAAATTTCAATTTCAACTTCAATTTCTATTTCCATTTCAAATTTCAATTTCAACTTCAAATTTTGATTTCAATTTCTGATTTCTATTTCAGCTTCGATTTCAATTTCCATTTCAATTTCATTTTCAAATTTCAACTTCCATTTCCATTCCAATTTCAATTTTGAATTTCAATTTTGAATTTCGAGTTTCAATTTTGATTTTTGATTTTCAATTTTCAAGTTCAATTTCAATTTTCAATTTCCAATTCCAATTTCCAATTTCAATTTTCAATTTTAATTTCCAATTCCAATTTTCAATTTCAATTTCCAATTTCAATTTTCAATTTTAATTTCCAATTCCAATTTTCAATTTCAATTTCCAATTTCAATTTTCAATTTTAATTTCCAATTCCAATTTTCAATTTCAATTTCCAATTCCAATTTTCAATTTCCAATTTTCAATTTCCATTTCCAATTTCCAATTTCCATTTCCAATTTCAAATTCCAATTTCCAATTCCAATTAGAATTTCCAATTTCCAATTTCCAATTTCCAATTTCAATTTCCAATTTCCAATTTCCATTTCTGCTTCCATTTCAAATTTCAATTTCAACTTCAATTTCTATTTCTATTTCCATTTCAAATTTCAATTTCAACTTCAATTTCTATTTCTATTTCCATTTCAAATTTCAATTTCAACTTCAATTTCTATTTCTATTTCCATTTCAAATTTCAATTTCAACTTCAATTTCTATTTCCATTTCAATTTCATTTTCAATTTCCATTTCCATTTCCACTTCCATTACAATTTCAATTATTTCCACTTCCATTTCAAATTTCAAATTCTATTTCAAATTTCCATTTCCTTTCCCAATACCTCCACATTTTTAACCAATCACCATCACCTCGACGACCAACCTCGACCAATCCCCTTCGTCCTTTGCGCCGCCTCACAACCCACCCCCCACCCCCACCCCTTCTCCTACCGAATCCTTCCCGGCAACGCCGAACGCTTGAAGCCGCGACGCGATTCCGTCGCGAGAAACAACCGGAAGGTCCTGAGGGGCCATTTTGCTGCTGGTTTGGTGACAAAACGGAACCGAATCTTGCGCATTTCGCCCAATTTAACGCCACGTTAACGAGTCGGACGCTAGAAAAGAACCGGTAAAAAAACGCCGCGAATCGCACGCTTCGGTTTAATATCTCCAAATAAAATCGGTTAAGAATGCGAGAATCGTCTACGGATTAAAAAAATAGCTTCTTTTCTTTAAACCATCTGAGCTTAAAAATAGACAAGAGTGAAGCTTAAAATGGTCCCGGCCTTAGGACGGCGCCTCGGCGGCTTTGGCGCCGTCCAAGTCTACGATAGTCTTGGCTTTACCGGAAGAGCCCGGGCAGTCCTGGTTCAAACTGTCCCTCGTCTCGGTTAATTTGGAGGAGGAACGAGCCATGGAGGCGCCGTTGGTTTGCGAGCACACGTTGTTGACTTTGGCGGCCTTGTTCTTGTGGTGGTTGTTGTAGACTTTGTACTTCATGAGGAGGATGAAGATGAAGACGAGAACCGAGGCCACGATGATGCCGCCGATGATGATGATCATGGTGCCGCCGAGGAACTGGGCGTGGAGGGAGCGGCACTGCTTGAATTCCTCGTGGGTGGTGAAGGCCACGCAGCCCAGCACCTCGGTGGCCGGAAGGGACGTCAAGACGTCGTCGCGCACGGAGAGGACGCACAGGTCGTATGCGCGGCCTGCAACCAGATCGGTCAACAGGAAGGATTTACTGCCCGCCGGGATCATCCTGGAAGAGAAAAGGAGCACAATGAACATCCCAATTAATCAATGGAGTCATTAGGCTTCATCGTTAGTGCTGTTTAGTAGGGAATCTACGTCAACGTGTTGTTGACTTGGTTTGTGTGTGGCCTGCAACCAGATCAGTCAACAAGAAGGATTTACTGCCCGCCGGGATCATCCTGGAAGAGAAAAGGAGCACAATGAACGTCCCAATTAATCAACGGGGTCGTTAGGTTTGATCATTAGTGCCGCTTATTAGGGAATCTACGTCAACGTGTTGTTGACTTGGTCATACTTGTGGCCTGCAACCAGATCGGTCAACAGGAAGGATTTACTACCCGCCGGGATCATCCTGGAAGAGAAAAGGAGCACAATGAACATCCCAATTAATTAATGGGGTCGTTAGGCTTCATCGTTAGTGCTGTTTAGTAGGGAATCTACGTCAACATGTTGTTGACTTGGTCATACGTGTGGCCTGCAACCAGATCGGTCAACAAGAAGGATTTACTACTGGCCAGGATCATCCTGGAAGAGAAAAGGAGCACAATGAACGTCCCAATTAATTAATGGGGTCGTTAGGCTTCATCGTTAGTGCTGTTTAGTAGGGAATCTACGTCAACGTGTTGTTGACTTGGTTGTATGTGTGGCCTGCAACCAGATCAGTCAACAGGAAGGATTTACGACCCACCGGGATCATCCTGTAAGAGAAAAGGAGCACAATGAACGTCCCAATTAATTAATGGGATCATTAGGCTCGATCGTTAGCGCCACTCATTAGCGAATCTATGTCAACATGTTGTCAACGCACAGGTTGTACGCGCGGCCTGCAACCAGATCGGTCAACAGGAAGGATTTACTACTCGCCGGGATCATCCTGGAAGAGAAAAGGAGCACAATGAACATCCCAATTAATTAATGGGGTCGTTAGGCTTCATCGTTAGTGCTGTTTAGTAGGGAATCTACGTCAACGTGTTGTTGACTTGGTCATACGTGCGGCCTGCAACCAGATCGGTCAACAAGAAGGATTTACTGCCCGCCGGGATCATCCTGGAAGAGAAAAGGAGCACAATGAACATCCCAATTAATTAATGGGGTCGTTAGGTTTGATAATTAGTGCCGCTTATTAGGGAATCTACGTCAACGTGTTGTTGACTTGGTCATACGTGCGGCCTGCAACCAGATCGGTCAACAGGAAGGATTTACTGCCCGCCGGGATCATCCTGGAAGAGAAAAGGAGCACAATGAACATCCCAATTAATTAATGGAGTCATTAGGCTTCATCGTTAGTGCTGTTTAGTAGGGAATCTACGTCAACCATTGTTGACTTGGTCATACGTGTGGCCTGCAACCAGATCGGTCAATAGGAAGGATTTACTACCGGCCGGGATCATCCTGGAAGAGAAAAGGAGCACAATGAACATCCCAATTAATCAACGGGGTCGTTAGGTTTGATAATTAGCGCCGCTTATTAGGGAATCTACGTCAACATGTTGTTGACTTGGTCGTATGTGTGGCCTGCAACCAGATCGGTCAACAGGAAGGATTTACTGCCCGCCGGGATCATCCTGGAAGAGAAAAGGAGCACAATGAACGTCCCAATTAATCAATGGAGTCATTAGGCTTCATCGTTAGTGCTGTTTAGTAGGGAATCTACGTCAACGTGTTGTTGACTTGGTTTGTGTGTGGCCTGCAACCAGATCGGTCAACAGGAAGGATTTACGACCCGCCGGGATCATCCTGGAAGAGAAAAGGAGCACAGTGAACGTCCCAATTAATCAATGGAGTCATTAGGCTTCATCGTTAGTGCTGTTTAGTAGGGAATCTACGTCAACCATTGTTGACTTGGTCATACGTGTGGCCTGCAACCAGATCGGTCAATAGGAAGGATTAACTGCCCGCCGGGATCATCCTGGAAGAGAAAAGGAGCACAATTAACGTTCCAATTAATCAACGGGGTCATTAGGTTTAATAATTAGTGCCGCTTATTAGGGAATCTACGTCAACCATTGTTGACTTGGTCATACGTGCGGCCTGCAACCAGATCGGTCAATAGGAAGGATTTACTACTGGCCAGGATCATCCTGGAAGAGAAAAGGAGCACAATGAACATCCCAATTAATTAATGGGATCGTTAGGCTCGATCGTTAGCGCCACTCATTAGCGAATCTACGTCAACACGTTATCAACACGAAGGCTGATACTGACCACCCCCTTGAAACCCCCCCCAGGTCCCATTGGCTTCCTGGCCACAAGGGACCAAAACTGTATGAAATCAACGTGAATTTTGGGCCCCAAAGTGTACGAAATCAATATATTTTATATATATATTATAAAATAAATATATTTATATATTATTTTTATAAACCACAGCAAAGCTCCATCAGCAATTAGTCTGGCGACTTCATTAACAAAGATCGTGGGGATGACGATGGAGGCGTTTGGCGCCATTTTGAGCCCTGAGGCGATTCTGGCGCCATTTTGACCCTGAGGTGATTCTGGCGCCATTTTGACCCTTGAGGTGATTCTGGCGCCATTTTGAGCCCTGAGGTGATTCTGGCGCCATTTTGACCCTGAGGTGATTCTGAGGCCATTTTGAGCCCTGAGGTGATTCTGGCGCCATTTTGACCCTGAGGTGATTCTGGCGCCATTTTGACCCCTGAGGTGATTCTGGCGCCATTTTGAGCCCTGAGGTGATTTTGATGTCATTTTGAGCCCTGAGGTGATTCTGGCGCCATTTTGACCCTGAGGTGATTTTGGCACCATTTTGACCCTGAGGTGATTCTGGCGCCATTTTGACCCTGAGGTGATTCTGGCGCCGTTTTGACCCTGAGGTGATTTTGGCGCCATTTTGACCCTGAGGTGATTTTGGCACCATTTTGACCCTGAGGTGATTCTGGCGCCATTCTGAGCCCCGAGGTGATGCTGGTGCCGCCATTTTGAGCAGTTACCTGTACACCAAGATGTCGTCGGCCGAACTGTTGTACTGGATCTGGTACATGCGGATCCCGGGGAGGTGATGCTGAGGCGGCCACTGGATCAGCGCCGACGACGCCGTCAGCTCGGCCACCACCACCCCCTTGTCCTGCTGGGCCTTGGTCTCGTTGGGAAAGCTGGACTTAGCCGAAATGAGGATGTCCGAGGGCCCCGGCTCCGCGTCTTTGTCGCAGTTGGTGCTGTTGGCCAGGTTGGGATACGGGGCAACCAGGAGCTCAACCGGAGCCGTCGACTCCCCGGCGGCATTGGACGCGATGCAGGTGAACGTCCCCTTGTCACCCAACGAGGCCACCAAAATATCCAGAGTGCCGTTTTCGTATGAAACCGTCCTGGAGGTGTTGGACACCAACTTCCCGTCGGGCGCGATCCAGCGGACGTACGGATCCGGATCGCCGACGGCTTTGCACTTCAACGAGACGCTTTGCCCCTCGGTCGCCGTCATTTTGGGCGTGCGGTGCGTTATCATGGGGGGCTCGCAAACGAATTCCTCCTCCTTGATGGACCAGAAGTACTTGCCCATGAGCTCGGGGGGCGAAGCGCAGGTCTCGAGATCGTCCTCCCTCGTTAGGCGCCGCAACCAGACGAGCTCGCAGTTGCAATGCAAAGGGTTCCCGCCAAAACTCAGCACCAACGAGGAGAGCGGGGACCCCTTGGACTTGGCGTAGACGGGGATTCTGGAAAACAAAGGGTCTGGCGGGATCTTTTTCAGCTTGTTGGAGGTCATGTCCAAGCGGGCGAGTTTGTGGAGGTTGGAGAAGATCCCCTCGGGGACGAACTCAATGAGATTATGGTCCAAACTGACCGTGTTGACGTTGGTCAGCTTGGCGATGGTCTCCCAAGGGACGTTGACGAGGTTGTTGTAAGACAAGTCGAGGTCTTCGATGGTTTCGGTGAAATCATCCAGCGACCCGGGGGAGATGTAGTTCAGCTGGTTGTTACTGAGTATTAAATGACGGAGGTTAATTAAACCTTTGAAATGATCTTCGTTGATGTACGTCAACCGATTGCTATCCAAGTGCAAGGCGTGGAGGCCTTTGAGATCGAAAAAGGCGTAAGGCATGATCTGACTGATCGTGTTCCTCGACAGCGTCAAGTGGATCAAGTTGGTCATGTTGGCGAAATCCTTCCGCCGGAGGGTGGTGATGAAGTTGTCCATGAGGCGCAGCTCCGCCGTGCGGCGGTCGATGCTGGGCGGCACGAAGAGGAGCCCGGTCTTGGTGCACAGGATGGTGAAGGACGGCGCCAGGTTCTGGCACATGCAGCGTTTGGGACACATCATGGCCTCGGTGGTTGCGCTAATTACCAGGAGGTAGACGAGCAGCCTTTCCATCGTAAGGAGGACGACAGGCCTAGAAGAAGTGAAGAGAATAAAATCCATGTAAATATGATTTAATTCGGTATAAGAAATAGGTTTACACCATGTAAATATATCACGTAAATATGATTTAATTCGGGATCGGAAATAGGTTTACACTATGTAAATATATCACATAAATATGATTTAATACAGGATTGGAAATAGGTTTACACCATGTAAATATATCACGTAAATATGATTTAATTCGGGATCGGAAATAGGTTTACACTATGTAAATATATCACGTAAATATGATTTAATTCGGGATTGGAAATAGGTTTACACTATGTAAATATATCACGTAAATATGATTTAATTCAGGATCGGAAATAGGTTTACACTATGTAAATATATCACGTAAATATGATTTAATTCAGGATCGGAAATAGGTTTACACTATGTAAATATATCACGTAAATATGATTTAATTCGGGATCGGAAATAGGTTTACACCATGTAAATATATCACGTAAATATGATTTAATTCGGGATCGGAAATAGGTTTACACCATGTAAATATATCACGTAAATATGATTTAATTCAGGATCGGAAATAGGTTTACACCATGTAAATATATCACATAAATATGATTTAATTCAGGATCGGAAATAGGTTTACACCATGTAAATATGATTTGATTCAGTATCAGAAATAGGTTTACACTATGTAAATATATCATATATATATATGATTTAATTCAGTATCGGAAATAGGTTTACACCATGTAAATATGATTTGATTCGGTATCAGAAATAGGTTTACACTATGTAAATATATCATATATATATAATTAAATTCAGGATCGGAAATAGGTTTACACCATGTAAATATGATTTTATTTGGTATCAGAAATAGGTTTACACTATGTAAATATATCACATAAATATGATTTAATTCAGGATCGGAAATAGGTTCACACCATGTAAATATTATTTGATTCGGTATCGGAAATAGGTTTACACTATGTAAATATATCACATAAATATGATTTAATTCGGGATTGGAAATAGGTTTACGCCATGTAAATATGATTTGATTCAGTATCAGAAATAGGTTTACACTATGTAAATATATTACGTAAATATGATTTAATTCAGGATCGGAGATAGGTTTACACCATGTAAATATGATTTGATTCGGGATCAGAAATAGGTTTACACTATGTAAATATATCACGTAAATATGATTTAATTCGGGATCGGAAATAGGTTTACACCACATAAATATATCACGGATATATGTTTTAATCCAGGATCAGAAATAGGTTTACACCACGTTAATATATCACGTAAATATGTCTTAATCCGGTATGAGAAATAGGTTTACACCATGTAAATATATCATGTAAATAGGTTTTAATCTGGTAACGGAAATAGGTTTACACAATGTAAATATATCACATAAATATGATTTAATTCGGGATCAGAAATAGGTTTACACCATGTTAATATATCACGTGAATAGGTTTTAATCCAGTATCGGAAATAGGTTTACACCACGTAAATGTGTTTTAATCTGGTATCAGAAATAGGTTTACACTATGTAAATATATCATGTAAATGTGTCTTAATTCGGTATCAGAAATAGGTTTACACCACGTAAATATGATTTAATTCGGTATCAGAAATAGGTTTACACCACATAAATATATCATGTAAATGTGTTTTAATCCAGTATCAGAAATGGGTTTACACCACATAAATATATATAACGTTAATAGGTTTTAATCCAGTATCAGAAACAGGTTTACACCACATAAATATATATAACGTAAATGTGTCTTAATCTGGTATCAGAAATAGGTTTACACCATGTAAATATATCATGTATATATGATTTAATTCGGGATCGGAAATAGGTTTACACCATGTTAATATATCATGTGAATGGGTTTTAATCCTGTATCAGAAATAGGTTTACACCATGTAAATATGATTTAATTCGGTATCAGAAATAGGTTTACACCATGTAAATATATAACATAAATAAGTCTTAATCCGGTATCAGAAATAGGTTTACTGCACGTAAATATGATTTAATCCTGTATCAGAAATAGGTTTACACTATGTAAATATATCATGTAAATAGGTTTTAATCCGGTATCAGAAATAGGTTTACGCCATGTTAATATATCACATAAATATGTTTTAATCCGGTATCAGAAAACAGGTTTACACCACATAAATATATCACGTAAACGTGTTCTAATCTGGTATTGGAAATAGGTTTATACCACATAAATGTGTCTTAATCTGGTATCAGAAATAGGTTTACACTATGTAAATATATCATGTAAATAGGTTTTAATCCGGTATCAGAAATAGGTTTACACCACGTAAATGTGTTTTAATCCGGTATCAGAAACAGGTTAATCACCCCTTGTTCAACATCAAATATTCAGCTACATAACGAACCATCCGTGCGCTCTGCAGCCTAAACCTTAAGCCCAGTCCTAACTTCTACACTTAATTAGTCTTCCACTCATCACAATAAATGGCGATAGCTTCAAAACCGGCTTCGGGATGCAAATCCCCTTCGGTTCAATATGTTACATAGAAAAAGTCTCTTTTTTTCTATAGAAAAGTGCCGCTAAGCTTGATTTTATTTTCTTAAAATCAGAATTAAGAAGCGGTCGCGCAGCTCCGGTAAATCTGGGTTCTTATTGGACGGAATCTCTCCTAAAAATCACTTATTTCCTGATGGAGATAAGCGCAAAACCCAAAAGGCACAATGATAAAACCAGTTCTTTGTGGTTAAGCGGTGGATGAGACAACAACTCAGGCCTAACAAAGCTCAGCTCTGCAAGCTCCAGCTCTTCAAAGCACCTGAGGAGCAGCTTCCATCCGAAATGCAAAACTAACCATCGGATTTAGCGCAGGCTCAGCAGAAACAAGGCAAATCCGCTCTCAAAAGCCCCGCTGGAGCCCGGCTTAAGGCTGGCCTAACTAAAAACTCCACCACGAAGCCATTCAAAGCACAGATTGGACAAAACTACTGTAAATCCGGATTATTTTCTCAGAAGCGGATGCAGGTTCCCGTCACGCTTCCGAAACGCAAAAGGAAAGAGATCCCGGTTTTGCTCCCTTTAAGCTGGGCTTAACTCGCGTCTCAAACCCGCCGCGCGATGTTTTGCTCGCATCGGCAAAGAAACCGGTTGCCGAACAACGTGTCCTCGCTTCACCGAGCACCAGATATTAAATACCAAACCGCCAAGGGCAAGACGCATTATCTAAACGCGATAATTAATTAACGACCTTGGAAGCAGACGGCGATTCAAAGGCCAAAAGGGGGGACGCGCAGACGCCGGCTCATCGTTCGGGTCGGAGCGGAGGGGTCAAATCTGCAATTAGCAGCCTATAATTACGCGGTTGAGGAGGGCGAGGGGTTGAGTGGTGGAGTCGCCATCGCCGGGGAGGTTTAAAAGAGGCGAGATGAGGTTCTTAAGGACGCGGTTTAGGGTTTAATGGTTGGAGTCTACGATCTTGAGGGTCTTTTCCAACCGAAATGGTGATTCTATGATGCCATAGGGTGGTTTATTTTGAGCGAACGTTGCAAATAACACACACACGAGGGCTTGGAAAAGAACCCAAACCTGAGGGTCCAGAAAATAACCCACACATGAAGGTTTGGAAAATAACCCACGTTTAAGGCCTCAGAAAATAACCCACACCTTGCCGAGGGTTCAGAAAATAACCCAGACCTAAAGGTTCGGAAAATAACCCACACCCAAGGGTTCGGAAAATAACCCACGTCTGAAGGTTCAGCAAAGAACCCACATCCGAGGCCTCAGAAAATAACCCACACCTGGAGGTTCAGAAAATAACCCACATCTTAAGGTCTGGAAAGGTCTTAAGGTCTTAAGGTTCGGAAAATAACCCACGTCCAAGGCCTCAGAAAATCACCCACGCCCAAGGGCTTGGAAAATAACCCACACCTTAAGGTTTGGAAAATAACCCACACCTGAAGGTTCGGAAAATAATGCACACCCGAGGCCTTGGAAAATAATCCAGACCTTAAGGTTCAGAAAATAATCCACATCCAAAGGTATGGAAAATAACCCACGACTGAGGGCTTGGAAAATAACCCACACCCCAAGGTTCGGAAAATAACCCATATCTGAGGCCTCAGAAAATAACACACAGCTTAAGGTTCAGAAAATAACCCACACCTGAGGGTCCAGAAAATAACCCACACCTTAAGGTTCGGAAAATAACCCACAACTGAAGGTTCAGCAAAGAACCCACATCTGAGGCCTCGGAAAATAACCCACACCTTAAGGTTTGGAAAATAACCCACGTTTAAGGCCTCAGAAAATAACCCACACCTGAAGGTTTAGAAAATAACCCACATCTTAAGGTCTGGAAAGGTCTTAAGGTCTTAAGGTTCGGAAAATAACCCACGTCCAAGGCCTCAGAAAATCACCCACGCCCAAGGGTTTGGAAAATAACCCACACCTTAAGGATCGGAAAATAACCCACACCTGAAGGTTCAGCAAATAACCCACATCTGAGGCCTCAGAAAATAACCCACACCTGAAGGTTCGGAAAATAACCCACGTTTAAGGCCTCAGAAAATAACCCACACCTTGCCGAGGGTTCAGAAAATAACCCAGACCTAAAGGTTCGGAAAATAACCCACACCCAAGGGTTCGGAAAATAACCCACGTCTGAAGGTTCAGCAAAGAACCCACATCCGAGGCCTCAGAAAATAACCCACACCTGAAGGTTCAGAAAATAACCCACATCTTAAGGTCTGGAAAGGTCTTAAGGTCTTAAGGTTTGGAAAATAACCCACGTCCAAGGCCTCAGAGAATCACCCACACCCAAGGGCTTGGAAAATAACCCACACCTTAAGGTTCGGAAAATAACCCACACCTGAAGGTTCAGCAAAGAACCCACGTCTGAGGCCTCAGAAAATAACCCACACCTGAAGGTTCAGAAAATAACCCACACCTGAAGGTTCAGCAAATAACCCACGTCTGAGGCCTCGGAAAATAACCCACACCTTAAGGTTTGGAAAATAACCCACGTTAAAGGCCTCAGAAAATAACCCACACCTTGCCAAGGGTTTGGAAAATAACCCAGACCTGAAGGTTCAGCAAAGAACCCACATCCGAGGCCTCAGAAAATAACCCACACCTGAAGGTTCAGAAAATAACCCACATCTTAAGGTCTGGAAAGGTCTTAAGGTCTTAAGGTTCGGAAAATAACCCACGTCCAAGGCCTCAGAAAATCACCCACACCCAAGGGCTTGGAAAATAACCCACACCTTAAAGTTCGGAAAATAACCCACACCTGAGGCCTCAGAAAATAACCCAGACCTTAAGGTTCGGAAAATAACCCACACTCGAGGGTTTGGAAAATAACCCACAGCCGAGGCCTCGGAAAACAACCCCCGGACAACAACCCGAGCGGCCGAGCCCAAAACCCGCTGCCAAAACCCCACCGGGGGTTATTCCGCCATTTTTCCCCATTGCAAAACGACCCCGGGGGCCAATTTTGGGCTCAAAGGCGCCGTTTTAAAGGCACGAGGAGCGCGAGGAAATGACGTTAAGGCCTCGTTAAGAGCCTTTTAGCGAGTTCATGTGATTATATCACCTTGAAAAGCGTTAATTAACCCTTGAAGTCAAACGTAGCAGGTAAAGCGACATCTTTTCTCATCCAAACGTGTCGGTTTAGCAAAAAAAAGTCACCGCACCGGCGAAAATTAACAAAGATAATTAAAATATATATATATACACACCTATGGGAGTGAATATTTCCATCTAACGCTCATTCCGGAGCCTTCTAAGAGATCTTGTTCCAACCCAAAGGACGATATATTGAATAAATTCCAAACACGGAATGAATTAAACACCCGTCACAAAGAACAATCCAAAAGGAAATTAAAATAATTAATAATAATTTAATCTGAATGACACTCCTTGATTATCTGAGTTGCGCTTAATCCCCGTGTGAGCGCTTTAATCCCAGTTTAAGTGGCTGCAGAGCAGGATTAGCCGAACTCCGCTCGGCGGCGGCGGCGACTGAATGTGTTTTCATTCCAAATCAAACCACCCGCCCGGGGATTTATTTCGCTTTAATTTCAATAAATAAACTTAATTAAATGAAATTAAAAGCTGGGGGGTGGGATTTAAAAGCAGCCAGACAAAAAATATCTCCTGATAGAGTCGGGAGAAGTTCGAAACCAAGACAATGAGCTTTTCTACGGCGCCGGCGAAGCCAAAGAAGCACCGAAGGTTTCTCATTCTATTTCTGTTTTCCAGAGGTTTTAATCCCCCCCAGGTACCTTGGCCCTCAGCTGGTCTCCCATCCAAGTACTGACCGGGCCCGACCCTGCTTAGCTTCCACAGATCAGCCATTCTCAGGGTGCTATGGCTGTATATATATATATATACATATGATCCCCAAGTATATCCTGATAGTATCCAAACTAAACCGTTTTTCAAGAGGGGCAGGAGAACCTCTCTGACCTACTGACCAACCCCTTCTAATCCCCCCCAGGTCCCATTGGCTTCCTGGCCACAAGGTCTCCCATCCAAGTGCTGACCGGGCCCGACCCTGCTTAGCTTCCCACATCAGCCATTCTCAGGGTGCTATGGCTGTATATATTATAGAGATATCTATATATATATATACATGAGGGGCAGGAGAACCTCTCTGACCTACTGACCACCCCCTTCTAACCCCCCCAGGTCCCATTGGCTTCCTGGCCACAAGGGCCCAGTGCTGGCTCAGCCCACAGCACCCGCTATTCCCAGCTGGTCTCCCATCCAAGTCCTGACCGGGCCCGACCCTGCTTAGCTTCCCACATCAGCCATTCTCAGGGTGTTATGGCTGTGTGTATTATGTATATATACATATATGATCCCCAAGAATATCCTGATATGCAGAGTAGAGGGGCAGGAGAACATCTCTGACCTACTGACCGCCCCCTTCTACTCCCCGCCCCGGTCCCATTGGCTTCCTGGCCACAAGGTCTCCCATCCAAGTCCTGACCGGGCCCGACCCTGCTTAGCTTCCCACATCAGCCATTCTCAGGGTGCTATGGCTGTGTATATTATATATATATATGATCCCCAAGTATATCCTGATAGTATCTGAACTAAACCCCTTTCCAAGGGCAGAGTAGAGGGGCAGGAGAACCTCTCTGACCTGCTGACCACCCCCTTCTAATCCCCCCCAGGTCCCATTGGCTTCCTGGCCACAAGGTCTCCCATCCAAGTACTGACCGGGCCCGACCCTGCTTAGCTTCCCAGATCAGCCATTCTCAGGGTGCTATGGCTGTATATATTATATATATATATATGATCCCCAGGTATATCCTGATAGCATCTGAACCTGAGGCCTACAAGAGCTCAGGCCTCCACCCTCGTTAGCGCAACGAGCTCGACGCAAGGATTATTTAATGACATTAAAGGACTTTTCTAATCAAAATAATTCTACAAAATGATTTTTGAGGCCTATGAGACACCGAGACCAACGTCTCCCTAACGAGGCCGGTAACTCGTTAAGCTCCGCGGGGGTCGTTACGTCCCGTAGCAACGAGGAGAATCTTAAACACGCGGGTTATTTCCCGGCGATAATATTGAATTAAAACCCAAGTGACCCAAACGACGGGGGGTGCGAAGAACATCTTTGAAACACCTTGTAATAGATATTGAAAACATTAAAAATACTTCGAATAATGTGTCAAATATTCTAAATATCTTCTAAAACGTAACAATATTTTCACAGCTCTGAAAACGGCACAAATCGCCCCAAATTCCTTCGCCGATGGTGCCGGGGGGAGCGGAATAAGGGAGAGAAATGTAATTAAAAGCCACCGCGATGGTTCCAAACGACCTTTTGGGTGCGTTTTTTCACGGGAAGGGTGGATCCTGATGTATTTTTGGGGTGTTAAAGCGACGGCCGCTGCCAATGACACTGCAATTTATCACCAGCTTCATCAGGGGAGGGGTTGCAAATTAAAAGGCATTAGGAACCCCCCCCAATCGGCACTTGGAGCTGGTTCGTTCTATATTATTCTCGCCCTAAGAGCATAAGGATACATTAAAAAGCCAAACCTGGCTCGTTTCGCGTCGCTCTCACCCTATAGAACAGGGAGGGGGTGGGGGGATGAACAATTAAAATCCCCCCCCCCTCCAAAATGTCACTTTGAAGCAGATTTTTCGTCCTCGCTGTGATGGTTAAAAAGGACAAAGTGTAGAGGAGAAATTGGGTGGGAGGACGTGGGGGGGTTGGGGGGGACATGGGGGGGTTGTGGGGGGACATGGGGGGGTTGGGGGGGACATGGGGGGTAGGGGGGGATGTGGGGGGACATGGGGGGGTTGTGGGGGGACAAGGGGATGGGGGGACGTGGGGGGACAAGGGGATGGGGGACATGGGGCTGTATGCAGGGACACAGGGGGATGTTGTGGGGAGATGTGGGGGGACAAGGGGATGGGGGGACAAGGGGATGGGGGGGACATGGGGGGACAAGGGGATGGGGGGGGACATGGGGGGACAGGGGGATTGGGGGGATAAGGGGCTGGGGGGGACACAAGGGGATGTGGGGGGATAAGGGGATTGGGGGGATAAGGGGATGGGGGGACACAGAGGGATTGGGGGACAAGGGGATTGGGGGGACATGGGGATGTTGTGGGGGGATGATGTGGGGGGACAAGGGGATGTTGTGGGGGATGTGGGGGGACAAGGGGGATTGGGGGGGACAAGGGGATGTTGTGGGGGATGTGGGGGGACATGGGGATTGGGGGGACAAGGGGGATTGGGGGGACAAGGGGATGTTGTGGGGGATGTGGGGGGACATGGGGATTGGGGGGGACATGGGGGATGATGTGGGGGGACATGGGGGATGATGTGGGGGGGATGTGGGGGAACATAGGGATTGGGGGGCATGGGGATGTTATAGGGGGATGTGGGGGGGGAAAGGGGATTGGGGGACACAAGGGGAATTGGGGGGACACAAGGGGAACTGGGGGGACACAGGGATGTGGGGTGACAAGGGGATGTTATGGGGGTACAGGTAGATATTGGATCCATATCCCCCCCCCTGAACCCCCCCCCCCCAAAACACTCACCTGTCCCGGGGGGGGTTAGAGGGGCGGGGGGGGGACCCCGCGTCTCTCCGGCCGCTCCCCCGCCCGCCATGGCCACACCTGCGGGGGTTCGAGTCCAGCACCCGCGGGGGTTCAATCCAGCACCCACGGAGGTTCCAGCACCCGCGGGGGTTCAATGCAGCACCCACGGAGGTTCCAGCACCCGCGGGGGTTCAATCCAGCACCTGCGGAGGTTCCAGCACCCGCGGGGGTTCAATCCAGAACCCGCGGGGATTTCAGCCTCTGCGGAGGTTCCAGCACCCGCGGAGGTTCCAGCACCCGCGGAGGTTCCAGCACCTGCGGAGGTTCCGTCGCCACCGCCCCCCCCCGCTTCCCCCCCCCCCCGCCCCAGCAGCCGCGGAGCCTCCGCAGCCGCGGAGCCGCTGCCGCAGGGGCCGCCCCGCCCCGGCTCCGCGCAGCGGCGGAGGAGGCGGAAAAACGGAGGGAAAGGAGGAGGAAAAAGAGGAGGAGGAAGAAGAGGAGGAGGAGGAAGAGGAGGTGACACCCACCCCCCCCCCCCCCACCCTGCAACCGGCCCCGCCCTGTCGCAGAACCGGTGCAGGGACAAGGGACACGGGGGGATGCGGTGGTACCCAGAGCATCCCTGGGATGCAGGACCTGTGGTACCCGGAGCAACCCCGGGATACATAACGGTGGTACCCAGAGCATCCCTGGGATGTGGTACCTGTGGTACCCGGAGCATCCCTGGGATACAGTAACGGTGGTACCCAGAGCATCCCTGGGATGCAGGACCTGTGGTACCCAGAGCATCCCTGGGATGCAGTGCCCATGGTACCCAGAGCATCCCTGGGATGCGGTACCTGTGGTACCCAGAGCATCCCCGGGATACAGTAACAGTGGTACCCAGAGCATCCCTGGGATACAGTAACAGTGGTACCCAGAGCATCCCTGGGATGCAGGACCTGTGGTACCCAGAGCATCCCTGGGATGCAGTGCCCATGGTACCCAGAGCATCCCTGGGATGCGGTACCTGTGGTACCCAGAGCATCCCTGGGATACAGTAACAGTGGTACCCAGAGCATCCCTGGGATACAGTAACAGTGGTACCCAGAGCATCCCTGGGATGCAGGACCTGTGGTACCCAGAGCATCCCTGGGATGCAGTGCCCATGGTACCCAGAGCATCCCTGGGATGCGGTACCTGTGGTACCCAGAGCATCCCTGGGATACAGTAACAGTGGTACCCAGAGCATCCCTGGGATGTGGTACCTGTGGTACTCAGAGCATCCCTGGGATGCGGTTCCCGTGGTACCCAGAGCATCCCTGAGATACAGTACCCGTGGTACCCAGAGCATCCCTAGGATACAGTACCTGTGGTACTCAGAGCATCCCCAGGATATAGTACCTGTGGTACCCAAAGCATCCCTGAGATGTGGTACCCGTGGTACCCTGAGCATCCCTGGGATGCAGTGCCCATGGTACCCAGAGCATCCCTGGGATGCAGTGCCCATGGTACCCACAGCATCCCTGGGATGCAGTAACAGTGGTACCCAAAGCATCTCTGGGATACGGTGCCCACGGTACCCAAAGTATCCCCAGGATGTGGTACCCGTGGTACCCAGAGCATCCCTAGGATACAGTATCTGTCATACCCAAAGAATCCCTTGGATGTGGTACCCGTGGTACCCAGAGCATCCCTGGGATGCGGTACCCGTGGTACCCAGAGCATCCCTGGGATACAGTACCTGTGGTACTCAGAGCATCCCTGGGATGCAGTAACAGTGGTACCCAAAGCATCCCCGGGACGCGGTGCCCATGGTACCCAAAGTATCCCCAGGATGCCGTACCCATGGTACCCAGAGCATCTCCAGGATACAGTACCTGTGGTACCCAGAGCATCCCCAGGATACAGTACCTGTGGTACTCAGAGCATCCCTGGGATGCGGTACCCATGGTACCCAGAGCATCCCTGGGATACAGTACCTGTGGTACTCAGAGCATCGTTGGGATGCAGTAACAGTGGTACCTAGAGCATCCCTAGGATACAGTGCCCATGGTACCCAGCGCATCCCTGGGATACAGTGCCCATGGTACCCAGAGCATCCCTGGGATGTGGTACCCGTGGTATCCAGAGCATCCCTGAGATACAGTACCCATGTTACCCAGAGCATCCCTAGGATACAGTACCTGTGGTACTCACAGCATCCCCAGGATATAGTACCTGTGGTACCCAAAGAATCCCTGCGATGTGGTACCCTGAGCATCCCTGGGATGCAGTGCCCATGGTACCCACAGCATCCCTGGGATGCAGTAACAGTGGTACCCAAAGCATCTCTGGGATGCGGTGCCCACGGTACCCAAAGTATCCCCAGGATGTGGTACCCGTGGTACCCAGAGCATCCCTAGGATACAGTACCTGCGGTACCCAAAGAATCCCTGGGATGTGGTACCCGTGGTACCCAGAGCATCCCTGGGATACAGTACCTGTGGTACTCAGAGCATCCCTGGGATGCAGTAACGGTGGTACCCAAAGCATCCCTGGGATGTGGTACCCGTGGTACCCAGAGCATCCCTGAGATACAGTACCCGTGGTACCCAGAGCATCCCTGGGATGTGGTACCTGTGGTACTCAGAGCATCCCTGGGATGCGGTTCCTGTGGTACCCAGAGCATCCCTAGGATACAGTGCCCATGGTAGCCAGAGCATCCCTGGGATACAGTGCCCATGGTACCCACAGCATCCCTGGGATGCAGTAACAGTGGTACCCAAAGCATTTCTGGGATGCGGTGCCCATGGTACCCAAAGTATCCCCAGGATGTGGTACCCGTGGTACCCAGAGCATCCCCAGGATGCAGTGCCCATGGTACCCAGAGCATCCCCAGGATACAGTAACGGTGGTACCGAAAGCATCCCTGGGATGTGGTACCCGTGGTACCCACAGCATCCCCGGGATGTGGTGCCCATGGTACCCAAAGTATCCCCAGGATGCGGTACCCGTGGTACCCACAGCATCCCTGGGATGCAGTAATGGTGGTACCCAAAGCATCCCTGGGATGCGGTGCCCACGCCACCCAGAGCATCCTGAGATGCGGTAATGGTGGTACCCAGGGCATCCCCGGGATATCGTACCGGTGGTACCCAGAGCACCTCCGGGATGTGGAGCCCATGGTACCCAGAGCATCCCTGGGATGCGGGTACCTGGTATTTAAAAGACACATAGGCGTGATGTTCAGGGACGCGGTTTAGTGGTGGCCTTGGTTAAACTCGGTTTTAAGGGTCTTTTCCAGCCTAAATGATTTTGGTCCAGATCTGTGAAACAGCTTGAGCTGCTTCAAAGGCCTCGTTCGGGGTTTTAGACCAGACCTGTGGGGCTAAGCTGGGCTTTAGGCTAGGCCTTCTATGGGGCTAAGCTGGGCTTTAGGCCAGGCCTTCTATGGGGCTAAGCTGTGCTGCAGGCCAGGCCTTCTATGGGGCTAAGATGGGCTTTAGGCCAGGCCTTCTATGGGGCTAAGCTGGACTTAGGCCAGGCCTTCTATGGGGCTAAGCTGGGCTTTAGGCCAGGCCTTCTATGGGGCTAAGCTGTGCTGCAGGCCAGACCTTCTATGGGGATAAGCTGGGCTGTAGGCCAAACCTTCTATGGGGATAAGCTGGGCTGTAGGCCAGACCTTCTATGGGGCTAAGCTGGGCTGCAGGCCAGACCTTCTATGGGGCTAAGCTGGGCTGCAGGCCAGGCCTTCCATGGGGCTAAGCAGGGGTTTAGGCCAGGCCTTCTATGGGGCTAAGCTGTGCTGCAGGCCAGACCTTCCATGGGGCTAAGCTGGGCTGTAGGCCAGGCCTTCTATGGGGCTAAGCTGGGCTTTAGGCCAGGCCTTCTATGGGGCTAAGATGGGCTTTAGGCCAGACCTTCCATGGGGCTAAGCTGGGCTTTAGGCCAGGCCTTCTATGGGGCTAAGATGGGCTTTAGGCCAGACCTTCCATGGGGCTAAGCTGGGCTTTAGGCCAGGCCTTCTATGGGGCTAAACTGGGCTTTAGGCCAGGCCTTCTATGGGGCTAAGCTGTGCTGCAGGCCAGACCTTCTATGGGGATAAGCTGGGCTGTAGGCCAAACCTTCTATGGGGATAAGCTGGGCTGTAGGCCAGACCTTCCATGGGGCTAAGCTGGGCTGTAGGCCAGGCCTTCTATGGGGCTAAGCTGGGCTGCAGGCCAGGCCTTCTATGGGGCTAAGCTGGGCTGCAGGCCAGACCTTCCATGGGGCTAAGCTGCGCTACAGGCCAGGCCTTCTATGGGGCTAAGCTGGGCTTTAGGCCAGGCCTTCTATGGGTCTAAGCTGTGCTGCAGGCCAGACCTTCTACGGGGCTAAGCTGGGCTTCATTAACTCATTATTTGCCCACATCGCTTGATTTCCAAAGCTGTTACCACATAACCAAGATGGAGGTGAAGATGTTAAGGCAAGAAGAGCAGAAAGTTCCTGATCTGCTTCGTTATCGCTCTTGAATTCAACCAAATTAATCAACTCCCTCTTTTTTCTTTGTCGAGCTGCAAGAACAACTAAAATCACCGAGTTTGGCTTCTAATCGCAACCCCACGTGTTAGATATCGTGGATTTTGGTGCCGCCATTTTGATCCTGAGGTGATTCTGGCGCCATTTTGAGCCCTGAGGTGATTCTGGCGCCATTTTTTGAGGTGATTCTGGCGCCATTTTGAGCCCTGAGGTGATTCTGGCGCCAATTTGAGCCCTGAGGTGATTCTGGCGCCATTTTTTGAGGTGATTCTGGCGCCATTTTGAGCCCTGAGGTGATTCTGGCCCCATTTGGACCCCTGAGGTGATTCTGGCACCATTTTGAGCCCTGAGGTGATTCTGGCGCCATTTTGCACCCTGAGGTGATTCTGGCGCCGCCATTTTGACCCTGAGGTGATTCTGGCGCCATTTTGAGCCCTGAGGTGATTCTGGTGCCATTTTTTGAGGTGATTCTGGCGCCATTTTGAGCCCTGAGGTGATTCTGGTGCCATTTTGTGAGGTGATTCTGCCACCATTTTGTGAACTGTGGGGTGTCCTGTGCAGAGACAGGAGTTGGACTCCATGACCCCATGAGTCCCTCCAACTCAGCCCATTCTATGACCAGAAAAGCTCAAATTGAAGACTGGAGTAGGAAAACCATTCCATAACATAACCATCGTTCCACCACGGAGCAAGTCTTGATGTTCTTCCCACATGTATAGGAAAACTATAGATCCATAATCACTCCGGGTGTCTGAATTCCCTTCTACTTGGGTAATTTTGGAGCCGTTAATTGAATTTTGTGTTCACCAGGGCAGGCACATTCTTCCTTGGCGAGGTTTACGCTTCCCCGCTCTGCATAAGCCACTATTACCAACTATTATACAAATTACTTAAGCTGCAGCTATTAGGCTAAAAATACGAGATGATCCGAGCTATAATGATAAAAGAGCAAGGGAAATATCTCGAGGGCATCAGGCAGTCGCATGAAAGGAGAGCTTTACAACTCTATTTTCCATCGCTCCTTCAACTAATGCTCATAATTAAGTAAAAAGGAGGGAAGTCTTTTTGCTCTGTGGTTTTTCTTTCTCTCTCTCCCATTAAACTGTTTCGTTAATCAAGTTGCTTTCCAACTACAACAAACAGGCTCCTCTAGGAAAGACGTGAGCCATTGCTAGGCCTCGAGTTAACGAGGCTGAGTTAATCAAGTGGTGAAACCGCAACTGGAATCCTGGGGGTAGTTTTGGGTCCCTCAACTCAGGGTCAAAATGGCACCAGAATCACCTCAGGGCTCAAAATGGCGCCAGAATCACCTCAGGGCCCACAATGGCGCCAGAATCACCTAAAAAAAATGGCACCTGAATCACCTCAGGGCTCAAAATGGCGCCAGAATCACCTCAGGGACAAAATGGCGCCAGAATCACCTCAGGGCTCAAAATGGCGCCAGAACCATCTAAATTTTTACTAAAATCCAACAAGATCCGCCTAGGATGGGGTTTGATAGGAAGTGGTTGTGTCACCATACCTGTAGGTATTTAAAACACCCCATGTAGGGCCCTGGTTTAGCTGGTTGAGTCAGGCCTAGGGTTGGACTCAGTCGGTCTTAAGGATCTTCTCCAAACAAAATGGCTCCTCAGGTTGGTTCAGATCCTGGTGAGCGCCACATGTTCCTCGGCCTTGACCGAAGCGTTTGGCTGACGTATGTGGCCCTCGAGTGTCGTCCTGGCATCTAAGCCGAGCTTAACTCATCCTGAAGCGAATATCTGCATCCATTCCCACCGGTGCCATTTTTCTTCTCATTTTCTTCTTTTTAACGGAGTTTAAGAGTGAGATCAATAAATTCGCTCGGACTCAGAACATCTCATTGATATGCGAGGCCTATGGTGGGATTAGACCCGGCCTATACGGTTATTTCTTTGATGTTAACGAGGAATAAAACCCGCCAAGGGGGGTTTGACTTCTGCGGCAACACAATTAATTAATACATTCATTTCTCTGGGGGCACAAAACATATAGCTGATATAGATCATCTCCCCGCTGCGTGTGATCACACGATATACATTTAATTACAGCTGATTTTGAGTCGGGTTTATCTATAGGCAAAGCACAAATTAGCAATCTAACCTACTAATCTAAGGTTTAAAAATAAGATGGGTTTTAAAATAAAATGTACGATGTGACGTGACACCAAGTTCTGTCTGGTTTGCATCGTTTTGCGTAGCGATTAATTAATTAAACTTCGAATCGTTTCGCGTAGGAGTTAATTAATGGAACTTTTGCTGACGCAGCGGTTTTGCTGGGTTGTGCGATACAACCGTGAGTCTTAATTAAAATAATATCTTCATTTAAAAAATGACCTTGCGGGAGTAACGCGCATGGCGGGCCAGGCTCTATTTCTTGATAGACATCATTTTGATATCAAAACGGGAATAAAACCGATGTTGCCAACGCACTTCTTGCTCCAAAAATACAAATAGAGTCGGTTTTAAGCAGATTTGAGGCCTAAACGTGCAAGCGGAACTTCTATTTTCCTAATCTTTGGTCTTTTCTCCTCCTTGTCTTAGGAGGACGATCCAGGCTAGTTTAACATGACCCAGTCTAGCTTAAGACAATCCAGTCTAGCTTAAGACGATCCAGATGAATTTAAGATGATTCAGGCTAGCTTAAGGTGATCCAGGCTAGTTTAAGATGATCCGGTCTAGTTTAAGATGATCCGGTCTAGTTTAAGATGATCTGGTCCAGCTTAATATGATCTGGTCTATCTTAAGATGATCCACTCTAGTTTAAGACGATCCACTCTAGCTTAAGACAATTCAGGCTAGCTTAAGACAATCCAGGCTAGCTTAAGACGATCCAGTCCAGCTTAAGACGATCCAGGCTAGCTTAAGATGATCCAGGCTAGCTTAAGATGATCTGGTCTCATTTAACACAATCCAGTCTCATTTAACATGATCCAGTCTAACCTGGAGCTTAATCCCGCTCGGCGGCGTAGCCAGAAGGAAACCAAGAGGCCAAACCGACATAAAACCCCCAGAAATAATCAGAATTTTATTGTTTTTTTACCATTTCTGCAAAAATTGGGGTTTTCGGCAAACGCAGCATCGAGCGGCCTGACCCACTTTCCCATTTTCACGGAGTGTTTCGGCAAATTGTGGGGTTTTTGAGCCGAGCGCCGCTCGGATATGGTGAAACATCCCGCGATCTGTGAAGATTAAATAGAAATGAATGAATTAAATCGCTTTTTAGTTTAGTAAGGACTGAAAATTTAAAAGAAATATCCTCTCTTTAAAAAGAAAAGTCATATCCAAGAGGCAGCTTCACAATAATAAGGCGGTAATTTGCTGATTACTGAGGTTAATTAGGTAGTTACACCAGCCAAGCGTGACTTATTGAGGTTTATTTCTGGTAGCGATATCGTGCGCATCGTCTAAGGTTTAAATAAAATTAGATTTAAAATTGGGATTAAAAGTGCTATTGGGAAGGGGGTTGCATCTTGTGTTTTCTGGATTTAATGAGCTTGGTTATTCTAATTAACTTTTTATACAGGGGGAATGAATAGGAGGAGACAACAGGTCTTTCTCAGGGCTCAAAATGGCGCCAGAATCAACTCAGGGCTCAAAATGGCACTAGAACCACCTCAAAAAATGGCACCTGAATCACCTCAGGGTCAAAATGGCGCCAGAATCACCTCAGGGCTCAAAATGGTGCCAGCATCACCTCAGGGCCCAAAATGGCACCAAAATCACCTCAGGGACAAAATGGCGCCAAAATCAACTCAGGGTCAAAATGGTGCCAGAATCACCTCAGGGTCAAAATGGCGCCAAAATCACCTCAGGGCTCAAAACGGCACCAAAATCACCTCAGGGCTCAATATGGCGCCAGAATCACCTCAGGGCTCAAAACGACACCAAAATCACCTCAGGGCCCAAAATGGCACCAGAATTACCTCAGGGCCCAAAATGGCGCCAGAATCACCTCAGGGTCCAAAATGGCGCCAGAATCACCTCAGGGTCCAAAATGGCGCCAGAATCACCTCAGGGTGATTCATCACCTCAGGGAGTTAATGAAAAATAAAAGGAATAACGAGCGAAGCTCCCCCAGGAGCGGATGCGAAGAGGGAGGTGGATTTAGAACCCGAGCGCCGAATGAATTTGGCACCAAAGCGGCGTTTTTAGAAGGACACCAATAAAACTGGAAGCGAGGCGAGGAAGAAACACCGACCTGGGAGGAAAAAAACCACCATCTGTTTAATCAACAGCGAGAAAAAAGAGGAGAAAACAACCCAAAATGGCTCAAAGTCGATGGGAAAATATGTGAAAATCCCTCGGGTGGAAAATAGCGCAAAACAAACCTGACAATTGGGGGAAAAAAGTGAGCGCTGAGGTGATTCGGGGGCCATTTTGACCCTGAGGTGATTCTGGCGCCATTTGGACCCTGAGGTGATTCTGGCGCCATTTTTGACCCTGAGGTGATTCTGGCGCCATTTTGGACCCTGAGGTGATTCTGGCGCCATTTGGACCCTGAGGTGATTCTGGCGCCATTTGGACCCTGAGGTGATTCTGGCGCCATTTTTGACCCTGAGGTGATTCTGGCGCCATTTTGGACCCTGAGGTGATTCAGGTGTCATTTTGAGCCCTGAGGTGATTCTGGCGCCATTTTGCCCTGAGGTGATTCTGGCGCCATTTTGACCCTGAGGTGATTCTGGCGCCATTTTGACCCTGAGGTGATTCAGGTGTCATTTTGAGCCCTGAGGTGATTCTGGCGCCATTTTGCCCTGAGGTGATTCTGGCGCCATTTTGACCCTGAGGTGATTCTGGCGCCATTTTGACCCTGAGGTGATTCAGGTGTCATTTTGAGCCCTGAGGTGATTCTGGCGCCATTTTGCCCTGAGGTGATTCTGGCGCCATTTTGAGCCTGAGGTGATTCTGGCGCCATTTTGACCCTGAGGTGACTCTGGCGCCGCCATTTTGGAGGTTTTTGCGCTCCAGTTTGGCGTCGCACTTTTACATCCCCTCTCAGTATTTCATAAATTCAAGAATACAGCAATTCCAGGAGCTTTTTGGCGCATTGAACCAACGCTCGGCTGCTTTGCTGAAAGCATCGCTTGGCCTTTTCTGCATTTCTATACAGAAATATCACAGCAAACACCGCCCCGAATCCTTAGAGTCGGGCAAGAAGCGCAGGATAAAGCGATAACTTCAGTGGCCTATTTGGTATTCAGACCTACACGTTCTTCCTGCATATTTTACTGAGAAACGGGGGGAAATCCTTGGAGTTTTGTACCACAACGTGTTAAATCTTCACTCCTACGTGCGATGGGGGAAGCGCAAGGAATCTGGGTCACCTTTGTTCTCAAGGTACTTGCGGCGCTTGGGGGTTGGGATAGAAATAGTTAAGGATTTATTAAATATATCAACATATCTGGCTTTTCTTTGGGTTTAAGCTGGGCTTGAGCTTGGCTTTGAATAAACCCGGTGCAGCGTGTTTGCTCGTTGCCTCCCCCAAGGGTGATTTAGCTTCAGTAGGGATTTATTCCCTTATTTTTAATTATTAGAACTTATTATTTCATTCTGTCGGAGCAGAAAATATCAAGATTTGCAGCCCAAAACATGGGAATTTTGATGATGCTGGAAAATAGGCAAAACTCTGAGCTTTTTAATTTTATTTCATTATATATTCACGGCCTCGTCGCGATCGTGCGGAATTTCACCGCTTGAAGCGAAGATGGATTTTGAGGAAGCCCAAAAGGGAGGAATCCGGCCAAAACGCGGCGGCTGGTCCCGCGCCTGTACCTGGGAACAGCTGCTATTTCTGGGAGCAAAATAGCTAAACATAGCCCGGCTCCTGCATTCAACGCGCTGCCAAGCTCTTTGATTTATGGCAGCGGCGGCTCCGGCTTAACGAGCGCGGTTGGGCGGCTGCCAGACCGCAGCATATGGGAAGTGGTTGCTTTTAGTTTCGAAGGGGGGTTAAGATCTAAAGGGGGATTCTGAGCACTTGTTCTGACTCTTCATGGGGGTGTTTTAACCTCCCTGATTTGTAAAAAGTGAGTGTGGCTCTGAAAATGTGCCGGTCTTGGGAAAAGTGATGGGAGATGGAGGGAAGGATGGGCCACTCAGGGTCAAAATGGCGCCAGAATCACCTCAAGAAACAAAATGGCGCCAGAATCACCTCAGGGAACAAAATGGCGCCAGAATTACCCTCAGGGAACAAAATGGCGTCAGAATCAGCTCAGGGTCAAAATGGCACCAGAATCACCTCAGGGTCCAAAATGGCGCCAGAATCACCTCAGGGCTCAAAATGGCACCAGAATCACCTCAGGGTCCAAAATGGCGCCAGAATCACCTCAAGGGGCCAAAATGGCGCCAGCATCACCTCAGGGCCCAAAATGGCGCCAGAATCACCTCAGGGGCCAAAATGGCGCCAGAATCACCTCAGGGCCCAAAACGGCGCCAGAATCACCTCAGGGAACAAAATGGCACCAGAATCACCTCAGGGCTCAAAATGGCACCAGCATCACCTCAGGGCTCAAAATGGCGGCGCCAGAATCCCCTCTCGGGGATCAAAATGGCGCCAGAATCACCTCAGGGTTCAAAATGGCGCCAGAATCACCTCAGGGTCCAAATGGTGGTGCCAGAATCACCTCAGGGTCAAAATGGTGCCAAAATCACCTTAGTTAAACCGTGCTTATTTATCAGTTAAGCCACAATTATTTGTCATTTAAACCACAATTATTTATCAGTTAAACTGCAGTTATTTTATCAGTTAACCGCGTTTATTTATCAGTTAAATCATCATTATATAAGTGCTTTCTTCACCCGCTTAATAACACGTGACAGCCCACGCTCAAAACTCAAAAAATATAGTTATTTATATGTATTTTACTTTAAAAATGAGAGAAATTAGGTTGTTCCCACCCCCGCTAACGTCGGCGATGTGTTGCAAGAGTCAGACTCACCCTGAAATAAAAGGGGTGGAGTTTTAAGGGGGTTTGTCCCTGTTTTGGGGTCCCTGGGGTTCACCGTGCTGCTTCTTGTGCCGGAGAATCTCCGTGGGGGTGAAGGAAAAGTCGCGCTGGCACACGTCGCAGTGGAACAGTCGGTGGAGGGAGGAGCTCTGGGAGGACATGTCAGGGGTTTCTTCCTCGGGTTCTGCGGGTAAATGTAAAGAAAAGTTACAATAAACACCCCTTTCAGCCCTAAATTATCCCCGAAACATGGGCTGTGGTTGTTCCCGATTGGTCACTCGACACGGGGGTTGTCCCCGATTGTCACTCATCACATGCGGGTTGTCCCTGATTGTCACTGGTCACACGCAGGGTTGTCCCCCATTATCACTGGTCACACGTGGAGGACACTTGGGGTTGTCCCCGATTGTCACTTGCAACACATGGGGTTGTCCCCGATTGTCACTGGTCACAGTGTGGGATTGTCCCCAATTATCACTGGTCACACACGGGTTGTCCCTGATTGTCACTCGACACACATGGGGTTGTCCCCGATTGTCACTGATCACAGTGTGGGATTGTCCCCAGTTGTCACTGGTCACACACGGGTTGTCCCTGATTGTCACTCGACACACACGGGGTTGTCCCCGATTGTCACTGGTCACAGTGTGGGATTGTCCCCAATTGTCACTGGTCACACACGGGTTGTCCCTGATTGTCACTCGACACACACGGGTTGTCCCTGATTGTCACTCGACACACACGGGGTTGTCCCCGGTTGTCACTCATCACACACAGGGTTGTCCCTGATTGTCACTCATCCCACATGGGGTTGTCCCCAGTTGTCACTTGACATGTGGGTTGTCCCCGATTGTCACTGGTCACATGTTGGGGACATGGGGTTGTCCCCGATTGTCGCTGGTCACACATGGGGGACATGGGGTTGTCCCCAATTGTCACTCGTCATGCATAGGGGAGACGTGGAGTTGTCCCTGATTGTCACTGGTCACACACAGGGTTGTCCCCAATTGTCACTGGTCACACACGGGTTGTCCCCGATTGTCACTCGACACACACGGGGTTGTCCCCGATTGTCCCCTGGTCACATGCAGGGTTGTCCCTGACTGTCACTGGCCACAGTGTGTGGGGTTGTCCCTGATTGTCACTGGTCACAGCGTGCAGGGTTGTCCCCGACTGTCACTCGTCGCATGGAGGGGACATGCAGGGTTGTCCCTAATTGTCACTGGCCACACGTGGGGTTGTCCCCGATTGTCACTGGACACACGCACGGTTGTCCCTGATTGTCATTGGTCGCAGTGTGGGGGACATGTGGGGTTGTCCCCAGTTGTCACTGGTCACACATGGGGTTGTCCCTGATTGTCACTGGATACAGCGTGGGGGACACACGAGGTTGTCCCCAGTTGTCACTCATCACATGTGGGGTTGCCCCTGCACTGGTCGCAGTGCAGGGGACACACGGGGTTGTCCTTGATTGTCACTCGACACGTGGGGTTGTCCCCAGTTGTCATTCGTCACATGCAGGGGACACGCGGGGTTGTCCCTGATTGTCACTGGTCACACGAGGGGTTGTCCCCTGATTGTCACTGGTCACACGAGGGGTTGTCACTGGACACAGCATGAGGGAACATGCGGGGTTGTCCCCACTTGTCACCGGTCACACGCGGGGTTGTCCCCAATTCTCACTGTTCGCAGTGGGGGATGCGCGGGACTCACCTGTTGCGGCTGACAGGCGTTCTCGTGGCACACGCGCTCCATGGGGGTGACAGGCGCGTGGAGGTGACAGTGGGGACAGGTCCAGAAGCTCCGCAGGCAGTCACTGTACAGATCCGTGTCCGTCTGGGGGACACCGAGGGGACCATCAGTGTCCCCCGGGGGCGGTGACAACCGGGGCGGGGATGGGGGTCACTCACAGCCAAGCAGTTGTAGGTGAGAAAATCTGTCACCCTGTAGCCGCCTTTCACCTCGTCGGGGCGCCATCTCGACGCCCTCAAACAGCCCCGGGAGCCGCGGCGCGGCCGCCACCGTCTGCGGCCCCACGTAGAGGTTTTGTTTCTCCAACCGGTGAGCGGGCGCAGGCGAAACGGCACCTACGAGGTGACACGAGGACAATATGGAGGTCAAACCGCCGCGTCTCGGTGTGTTTCCGCGGTGAGACGGCTCGAAACCTCTATCACCTCCGTGTCTATAAACTCCAGCAGCCCCCGGGTGAGCGCGGACACGTCGCGGGGGTTCGGCCGCTGTTCGGTTTCCTCGCCGCGCGGCGCCGCCAGGAGCTGCCGCAGGAGTTGGTCCCAGGAGGAGCGGAGGCGCATGGCGGCGGCGAGGAGGCGCAGGGCGGCGTCGGCGTCCCGGGACGGCCATTTCCAACCAGCCGTCGGCAACCAGGCGCGAGCAGTCGGTGTTGGTGTCCAGAGAGCGGGAGAAGAGCAGGAGGGCCTGGGCGGGGGGAAATAACAATAAAAACTACGCCAAGAGGGGTGTTTGGGGATGGATGGGTTTGAGGATAAGGATGAGGCAAAGCTGGGCTTAACCCTCTTTAGGCCAAGAGGATGATTGTTAAGGGTGGTGGGGTTTTATTCTGCGCCGAGGGTCCAGGAGAATTAAGGAATATGCGGGATGATTTCAGGTGGCAGCGCCAAGATCAACTCAGGGGTCAAAATGGCGCCCGAATCACCTCAGGGTCAAAAT
>JAVLUU010000861.1:12500-17500 GCA_032206185.1 Columba guinea
TCTTTCTTTCTTTCTTTTTTTTTTCTTTCTTTCTTTCCTTTTAATTTCTCTAATTCTTTTTTCTTTCTTTCTTTCTTATTTTTTCTTTCTTTCTTTCTTTCTTTCCTACGTTCTTGCTTTCTTTCCTTTTTCTTTCTTTCTTTCTTTTTTCTTTTTTCTTTCTTTCTTTCTTACTTTTTTCTTTCTTTTTTTTTTCTTTCTTTCTTGCTTTCTTTCTTTCTTTCTATCTTTGTTTCTTTCTTTCTTTCTTTCTTTCCTACATTCTTTCTTTCTTTCTTTTTTTCTTTCTTTCTTTCCTACGTTCTCTCTTTCTTCCTTTCTTTCTTTCTTTCTTTTTTCTTTCTTTCTTTCCTTCTTTCTTTTTTCTTTCTTTCTTTCTTTTTTCTTTCTTTCTTTCTGTCTTTCTTTTTAATTTCTTTCTTTCTTTCTTTCTTTCTTTCTTTCTTTCCTACGTTCTTTCTTTCTTTCTTTCTTTCTTTTTTCTTTCTTTCTTTCTTTCTTTCTTTCTTTCCTACATTCTTTCTTTCTTTCTTTTTTTCTTTCTTTCTTTCCTACGTTCTCTCTTTCTTTCTTTCTTTCTTTCTTTCTTTTTTCTTTCTTTCTTTCCTTCTTTCTTTTTTCTTTCTTTCTTTCTTTTTTCTTTCTTTCTTTCTGTCTTTCTTTTTAATTTCTTTCTTTCTTTTTTCTTTCTTTCTTTCTTTCTTTCTTTCGTTCTTTCTTTCATTCTTTCTTTCTTTTTTCTTTCTTTCTTTCTTTCTTTTTAATTTCTTTCTTTCTTTTTAATTTCTTTCTTTCTTTCTTTCTTTCTTTCTTTCTTTCTTTTTTCTTTCTTTTTTCTTTCTTTCTGTCTTTGTTTCTTTCTTTCTTTCTTTCTTTCTTTCCTACGTTCTTTCTTTCTTTCTTTCTTTCTTTTTTCTTTCTTTCTTTCTTTCTTTCTTTTTTCTTTCTTTCTTTCTTTCTTTTTAATTTCTTTCTTTCTTTCTTTTTTCTTTCTTTCTTTCTTTTTAATTTCTTTCTTTCTTTTTTCTTTCTTTCTTTCTTTCGTTCTTTTTTCTTTCTTTCTTTCTTTTTTCTTTCTTTCTTACTTTCTTTCTTTCTTTCTTTTTCTTTCTTTCTTTCTTTCTTCCTTTTTATTTTCTCTCTTTCTTTTTTCTTTCTTTCTTTGTTTTTTCTTTCTTTCTTTCTTTCTTTTTTCTTTCTTTCTTTCTTTCTTTCTTACTTTCTTTCCTTCTTTCTTTCTTTTTTCTTTCTTTCTTTCTTTCTTTTTGCTTTCTTTCTTTCTTTCTTTTTTCTTTCTTTTTTTTTAATTTCTTTCATTCTTTCTTTCTTTCTATATTTGTTTCTCTCTTCCTTTCGTTCTTTCTTTCATACGTTCTTTCTTTCTTTTTTTTTTTTCTTTCGTTTTTCTTTCTTTCTTTCTTTCTTTTTTCTTTCTTTCTTCTTTCTCTCTTTCTTTCTTTCCTACGTTCTTGCTTTCTTTCCTTTTTCTTTCTTTCTTTCTTTCTTTCTTTCTTTCTTTCTTACTGTTTTCTTTCTTTCTTTTTTTTTCTTTCTTTCTTTCTTTCTTTCTTTCTATCTTTGTTTCTTTCTTTCTTTCTTTCTTTCTTACATTCTTTTTTCTATTTTCTTTCTTTCTCTCTTTCTTTTTTTTCTTTCTTTTTTCTTTCTTTCTTTCTTTCTTTTTCTTTCTTTCTTTCTTTCTTTCCTACGTTCTTTCTTTCTTTCTTTTTTCTTTCTTTCTTTCCTACGTTCTCTCTTTCTTTCTTTCTTTCTTTTTTCTTTCTTTCTTTCCTTCTTTCTTTTTTCTTTCTTTCTTTCTTTCTTTCTTTCTTTCTTTCTTTCTTTCTTTCTTTCCTACGTTCTTTCTTTCTTTCTTTCTTCTTTCTTTCTTTGTTTCTTTCTTTCTTTATTTCTTTTTCTTTCTTTCTTTCTTTTTTCTTTCTTTCTTTCCTTTTAATTTCTTTAATTTTTTTTCTTTCTTTTTTTCTTTTTTTTCTTTTTTTCTTTCTTTCTTTCTTCCTTTCCTACGTTCTTGCTTTCTTTCTTTTTTCTTTCTTTCTTTCTTTTTCCTTTCTTTCTTTCCTTCTTTCTTACTTTTTTCTTTCTTTCTTTCTTTTTTCCTTCTTTTTAATTTCTTTCTTTCTTTTTTCTTTCTTTCTTTCTTTCTTTTTTCTTTCTTTCTGTTTTTCTTTCTTTCTTTCTTTCTTTTTTCTTTCTTTCTTTCTTTCTTTTTTCTTTCTCTCTTTCTTTTTAATTTCTTTCATTCTTTTTTCTTTCATTCTTTCTTTTTTTTCTTTCTTTCTTTCTTTCTTTTTTCTTTTTTTCTTTTTAATTTCTTTCTTTCTTTCTATCTTTGTTTCTCTCTTTCTTTCTTTCTTTCTTTCCTACGTTCTTTCTTTCTTTTTTTTCCTTTCTTTCTTTTTTCTTTCTTTTTTCTTTCTCTCTTTCTTTCTTTTTTCTTTCTTTCTTTTTAATTTCTTTCTTTCTTTCTTTCTTTCTTTCTTTCTATCTTTTTTCTTTTTTTCTTTTTTTCTTTCTCTTTTTTTAATTTCTTTCTTTTTTCTTTCTTTCTTCTTTCTTTCTTTCTTTCTTTCCTACGTTCTTTCTTTCTTTATTTCTTTCTTCTTTCTTTCTTTCTTTCTTTCTTTCTTTTCTTTCTTTCTTTCTTTTTTCTTTCTTTCATTCCTTCTTTCTTTCTTTCTTTCTTTCTTTCTTTTAAATTTCTTTCTTTCATTTTAATTTCTTTCTCTCTTTCTTTCTTTCTATCTTTGTTTCATTTTTTCTTTCTTTCTTCTTTCCTACGTTCTTTCTTTCTTTTTTCTTTCTTTCTTTCTTTCTTTTTAATTTCTTTCTTTCTTTCTTTCTATCTTTGGTTCTTTCTTTCTTTCCTACGTTCTTTCTTTCTTTTTTTTTCTTTCTTTCTTGTTTCTTTCTTTCTTTCCTACGTTCTTTATTTCTTTCTTTCTTTTTTCTTTCTTTCTTTCTTTCTTTTTAAATTCTTTCTTTCTTTTTAATTTCTTTCTTTCTTTCTTTCTTTTTTCTTTCTTTCTTTCTTTTTTCTTTCTTTCTATCCTTGTTTCTTTCTTTCTTTCTTTCTTTCTTTCTTTCCTACGTTCTTTCTTGCTTTCTTTTTTCTTTCTTTCTTTCTTTCTTTCTTTCTTTCTTTCTTTCTTTCTTTCTTTTTTCTTTCTTTCTATCTTTCTTTCTTTCTTTCTTTCTTTTTAATTTCTTTCTTTCTTTTTAATTTCTTTCTTTCTTTCTTTCTTTCTATCTTTGTTTCTTTCTTTCTTTCTTTCTTTCCTACGTTCTTTCTTGCTTTCTTTTTTCTTTCTTTCTTTCCTTCTTTCTTTCTTTCTCTCTTTCTTTCTTTCTTTTTTCTTTCTTCCCTTCTTTTTTCTTTCTTTCTTTCTTTCTTTTTTTCTATCTTTCTTTCTTTCTTTCTTTCTTTTTTCTTTCTTTCTTTCTTTCTTTCTTTCTTTACTTTTAATTTCTCTAATTCTTTTTTCTTTCTTTCTTTCTTATTTTTTCTTTCTTTCTTTCTTTCTTTCCTACGTTCTTGCTTTCTTTCCTTTTTCTCTTTCTTTCTTTCTTTTTTCTTTTTTCTTTCTCTCTTTCTTACTTTTTTCTTTCTTTCTTTTTTTTCTTTCTTTCTTGCTTTCTTTCTTTCTTTCTATCTTTGTTTCTTTCTTTCTTTCTTTCTTTCCTACATTCTTTTTTCTTTGTTTCTTTCTTTCTTTCTTTCTTTTTCTTTCTTTCTTTCTTTCTTTCTTTCTTTCCTACATTCTTTCTTTCTTTCTTTTTTTCTTTCTTTCTTTCCTACGTTCTCTCTTTCTTTCTTTCTTTCTTTCTTTCTTTCTTTCTTTTTTCTTTCTTTCTTTCCTTCTTTCTTTTTTATTTCTTTCTTTTTTCTTTCTTTCTTTCTGTCTTTCTTTTTAATTTCTTTCTTTCTTTTTTCTTTCTTTCTTTCTTTCTTTCTTTCTTTCTTTCTTTCTTTTTTCTTTCTTTCTTTCTTTCTTTTTAATTTTTCTTTCTTTTTAATTTCTTTCTTTCTTTCTTTCTTTCTTTCTTTCTTTCTTTCTTTTTTCTTTCTTTTTTCTTTCTTTCTATCTTTGTTTCTTTCTTTCTTTCTTTCTTTCCTACGTTCTTTCTTTCTTTCTTTCTTTCTTTTTTCTTTCTTTCTTTCTTTCTTTTTTCTTTCTTTCTTTCTTTCTTTTTAATTTCTTTCTTTCTTTTTTCTTTCTTTCTTTCTTTCTTTCTTTTTTCTTTCTTTCTTTCTTTTTTCTTTCTTACTTTCTTTCTTTCTTTCTTTTTTCTTTCTTTCTTTCTTTCTTCCTTTTTATTTTCTCTCTTTCTTTTTTCTTTCTTTCTTTCTTTTTTCTTTCTTTCTTTCTTTCTTTTTTCTTTCTTTCTTTCTTTCTTTCTTTCTTTCTTACTTTCTTTCCTTCTTTCTTTCTTTTTTCTTTCTTTCTTTCTTTCTTTCTTTTTGCTTTCTTTCTTTCTTTCTTTTTTCTTTCTTTTTTTTTAATTTCTTTCATTCTTTTTTCTTTCTTTCTTTATTTTTCTTTCTTTCTTTCTTTCTTTCTTTTTTCTTTCTTTTTTCTTTCTTTCTATCTTTCTTTCTTTTTAATTTCTTTCATTCTTTTTAATTTCTTTCTTTCTTTCTATCTTTGTTTCTTTCTTTCTTTCTTTCTTTCCTTCCTACGTTCTTTCTTGCTTTCTTTTTTCTTTCTTTCTTTCTTTTTTATTTCTTTCTTTCTTTTTTCTTACTTTCTTTCTTTCTTTTTTCTGTCTTTCTTTCCTTTTAATGTCTTTAATTCTTTTTTCTTTCTTTCTTTTTCTTTTTCTTTCTTTCTTTCTTTCTTTCTTTCTTTCCTACGTTCTTGCGTTTTTTCTTTTTTCTTTCTTTCTTTCTTTTTTCTGTCTTTCTTTCTTTCTTACTTACTTTTTTCTTTCTTTCTTTCTTTTTTCTTTCTTTCTTCCTTTCTTTCCTACGTTCTTTT
>JAVLUU010000863.1:32500-36197 GCA_032206185.1 Columba guinea
TCTTTCTTTCTTTCTTTCTTTCTTTCTTTCTTTCTTTCTTTCTTTTTTCTTTCTTTCTTTTTCTTTCTTTCTTTCTTTCTTCCTTTCTTTCTTTCTTTTTAATTTCTTTCTTTCTTTCTTTCTTTCTTTCTTTCCTACGTTCTTTCTTTCTTTCTATTTTCTTTCTTTCTTTCTTTCTTTCTTTCTTTTTTTCTTTTTTCTTTCTTTCTTTCTTTCTTTTTTCTTTCTTTCTTTCTTTATTTTAATTTCTTTCTTTCTTTATTCTTTCTTTCTTTCTTTCTTTTTTCTTTCTTTCTTTCTTTATTTCTTTTTAATTTCTTTCTTTTTTTCTTTCTTTATTTCTTTCTTTTTAATTTATTTCTTTCTTTCTTTCTATCTTTCTTTCTTTCTTTCTTTCCCATGTTCGTTCTTTCTTTCTTTCTTCTTTCTTTCTTTCTTTCTTTCTTTCTTTTTTCTTTCTTTCTTTCTTTCCTACGTTCTTTCTTTCTTTCTTTCTTCTTCTATCTTTCTTTCTTTCTTTTTAATTTCTTTCTTTCTTTCTCTTTTTAATTTCTTTCTTTCCTACGTTCTTTCTTTCTTTCTTTCTTTCTTTTTTCTTTCTTTCTTTCTTTCATTTTTCTTTCTTTCTTTCTTTCTTTTTAATTTCTTTCTTTCTTTTTTCTTTCTTTCTTTCTTTCTTTTTAATTTCTTTCTTTCTTTCTTTCTTTCTATCTTTTTTCTTTCTTTCTTTCTTTCCTACGTTCTTTCTTTCTTTCTTCTTTCTTTCTTTCTTTCTTTTTTCTTTCTTTCTTTCCTATGTTCTTTCTTTCTTTCTTTCTTTCTTCTTTTTTTTTCATTCTTTCTCTTTAATTTCTTTCTTCTTTCTTTTTTCTTTCATTCTTTCTTTCTTTCTTTCTTTCCTACGTTCTTTATTTCTTTCTTTCTTTCTTCTTTTTTTCTTTCTTTATTTTAATTTCTTTCTTTCTTTCTTTCATTCTTTCTTTCTTTCCTACGTTCTTTCTTTCTTTCTTTCTTCTTTCTTTCTTTCTTTCTTTCTTTCTTTTTTCTTTCTTTTTTCTTTCTTTCTTTCTTTTTTCTTTCTTTCTTTCTTTCTTTATTTCTTTTTAATTTCTTTCTTTCTTTCTTTCTTTCTTTCCTACGTTCTTTCTTTCTTTCTTTCTTCTTTCTTTCTTTCTTTCTTTCTTTCTTTCTTTCTTTCTTTTTTCTTTCTTTCTTTCCTACGTTCTTTCTTTCTTTCTTTCTTTCTTCTTTTTTTTTCATTCTTTCTCTTTAATTTCTTTCTTTCTTTCTTTTTTCTTTCATTCTTTCTTTCTTTCTTTCTTTCCTACGTTCTTTCTTTCTTTCTTTCTTTCTTCTTTTTTTCTTTCTTTATTTTAATTTCTTTCTTTCTTTCTTTCATTCTTTCTTTCTTTCTTTCTTTCTTTCTTTCTTTCATCTTTCTTTTTTCTTTCTTTCTTTCTTTCTTTCTTTCTTTCTTTCTTTCTTTTTTCTTTCTTTCCTACGTTCTTTCTTTCTTTCTTTGTTTCTTTTTTCTTTCTTTCTTTCCTTCTTTCTTTCTTTCTTTCTTTCCTTTTTCTTTCTTTCTTTCTGTCTTTCTTTCTTTTTAATTTCTTTCTTTCTTTCTTTCTTTACTACGTTCTTTCTTTCTTTCTTTTTTCTTTCTTTCTTTCTTTCTTTTTTCTTTCTTTCTTTCTTTCTTTCTTTCTTTCTTTCTTTCTTTCTTTCTTTTCTCTTTCTTTCTTTCTTTTTAATTTCTTTCTTTCTTTCTTTCTTTCTATCTTTCTTTCTTTCTTTCTTTCCTACGTTCTTTCTTTCTTTCTTTCTTCTTTCTTTCTTTCTTTTTTCTTTCTTTCTTTCTTTCTTTCTTTCTGTTTTCTTCCTTTCTTTATTTATTTCTTTTTAATTTCTTTCTTTCTTTCTTTCTTTCTTTCTTTCTTTTTTCTTTCTTTCTTTCTTTCATTTTTCTTTCTTTCTTTCTTTCTTTTTAATTTCTTTCTTTCTTTTTTCTTTCTTTCTTTCTTTCTTTTTAATTTCTTTCTTTCTTTCTTTCTTTCTATCTTTTTTCTTTCTTTCTTTCTTTCCTACGTTCTTTCTTTCTTTCTTCTTTCTTTCTTTCTTTCTTTTTTCTTTCTTTCTTTCCTATGTTCTTTCTTTCTTTCTTTCTTTCTTCTTTTTTTTTCATTCTTTCTCTTTAATTTCTTTCTTTCTTTCTTTTTTCTTTCATTCTTTCTTTCTTTCTTTCTTTCCTACGTTCTTTCTTTCTTTCTTTCTTTCTTCTTTTTTTCTTTCTTTATTTTAATTTCTTTCTTTCTTTCTTTCATTCTTTCTTTCTTTCCTACGTTCTTTCTTTCTTTCTTTCTTCTTTCTTTCTTTCTTTCTTTCTTTCTTTTTTCTTTCTTTTTTCTTTCTTTCTTTCTTTTTTCTTTCTTTCTTTCTTTCTTTATTTCTTTTTAATTTCTTTCTTTCTTTCTTTCTTTCTTTCCTACGTTCTTTCTTTCTTTCTTTCTTCTTTCTTTCTTTCTTTCTTTCTTTCTTTCTTTCTATTTTCTTTCTTTCTTTCCTACGTTCTTTCTTTCTTTCTTTCTTTCTTCTTTTTTTTTCATTCTTTCTCTTTAATTTCTTTCTTTCTTTCTTTTTTCTTTCATTCTTTCTTTCTTTCTTTCTTTCCTACGTTCTTTCTTTCTTTCTTTCTTTCTTCTTTTTTTCTTTCTTTATTTTAATTTCTTTCTTTCTTTCTTTCATTCTTTCTTTCTTTCTTTCTTTCTTTCTTTCTTTCTTTCATCTTTCTTTCTTTTTTCTTTCTTTCTTTCTTTCTTTCTTTCTTTCTTTCTTTCTTTCTTTCTTTCTTTTTTCTTTCTTTCCTACGTTCTTTCTTTCTTTCTTTGTTTCTTTTTTCTTTCTTTCTTTCCTTCTTTCTTTCTTTCTTTCTTTCCTTTTTCTTTCTTTCTTTCTGTCTTTCTTTCTTTTTAATTTCTTTCTTTCTTTCTTTCTTTACTACGTTCTTTCTTTCTTTCTTTTTTCTTTCTTTCTTTCTTTCTTTTTTCTTTCTTTCTTTCTTTCTTTCTTTCTTTCTTTCTTTCTTTCTTTTCTCTTTCTTTCTTTCTTTTAATTTCTTTCTTTCTTTCTTTCTTTCTATCTTTCTTTCTTTCTTTCTTTCCTACGTTCTTTCTTTCTTTCTTTCTTCTTTCTTTCTTTCTTTTTTCTTTCTTTCTTTCTTTCTTTCTTTCTGTTTTCTTCCTTTCTTTATTTATTTCTTTTTAATTTCTTTCTTTCTTTCTTTCTTTCTTTCTTTCTTTTTTCTTTCTTTCTTTCTTTCATTTTTCTTTCTTTCTTTCTTTCTTTTTAATTTCTTTCTTTCTTTTTTCTTTCTTTCTTTCTTTCTTTTAATTTCTTTCTTTCTTTCTTTCTTTCTATCTTTTTTCTTTCTTTCTTTCTTTCCTACGTTCTTTCTTTCTTTCTTCTTTCTTTCTTTCTTTCTTTTTTCTTTCTTTCTTTCCTATGTTCTTTCTTTCTTTCTTTCTTTCTTCTTTTTTTTTTCATTCTTTCTCTTTAATTTCTTTCTTTCTTTCTTTTTTCTTTCATTCTTTCTTTCTTTCTTTCTTTCCTACGTTCTTTCTTTCTTTCTTTCTTTCTTCTTTTTTTCTTTCTTTATTTTAATTTCTTTCTTTCTTTCTTTCATTCTTTCTTTCTTTCCTAC
>JAVLUU010000864.1:0-65000 GCA_032206185.1 Columba guinea
AAGGAGGGAAAGGGAAGGGAAGGGAAGGGAAGGGAAGGAAGGGAAGGGAAGGGAAGGGAAGGGCAGGGAAAGGGAAGGGAAGGGAAGGGAAAGGGAAGGGAAGGGAAAGGGACAGGGAAAGGAAGGGAAAGGGAAGGGAAGGGGAAGGGAAGGGAAGGAAGGGAAGGGAAGGGAAGGGAAGGGAAGGGAAGGGAAGGGAAGGGAAGGAGGAAGGGAAGGGAAGGGGAAGGGAAGGGAAGGGGCAAGGAGGAAGGGAAGGGAAGGGAGGGCAAGGGAAGGGAAGGGAAGGGAAGGGAAGGGAAGGGAAGGGAAGGAAGGGAAGGGAAGGGAAGGGAAGGGAAGGGAAGGGATGGGAGAAGGGAAGGGAAGGGAAGGGAAGGGAAAGGAAGGAAGGGAAGGGAAGGGAAGGGAAGGGAAGGGAAGGAAGGGAAGGGAAGGGAAAGGGAAGGAAGGGAAAAGGGAAGGGAAGGGAAAGGGAAGGAAGGGCAAGGGAAGGGAAGGGAAGGGAAGGAAGGAAGGGAAGGGAAGGAGGAAGGGAAGGGAAGGGAAGAAGGGAAGGGAAGGGAAGGGAAGGGAGAAGGAAGGGAAGGAGGGAAGGGAAGAGGAAGGGAAGGGAAGGGAAGGGAAAGGGAAGGGAAGGGAGAAGGGAAAGGGAAGGGAAGGAAGGGAAGGGGAAGGGAAGGGAAGGGAAGGGAAGGGAAGGGAAAAGGGAAGGGAAAAGGGAAGGGAAGGGAAAGGAAGGGAAGGGAAAGGGAAGGGAAAGGGAAGGAAGGGAAGGGAAGGGAAGGGAAGGGAAGGGAAGGAAGGGAAGGAAGGGAAGGGAAGGGAAGGGAAGGGAAGGGAAGGGAAGGGAAGGGAAGGGAAGGGAAAAGGGAAGGGAAGGGAAGGGAAGGGAAGGGAAGGGAAGGGAAGGGAAGGGAAAAGGAAGGGAAGGGAAGGGAAGGGAAGGGAAGGGAAGGAAGGGAAGGGAAGGGAAGGGAAGGGAAGGGAAGGGAGGGAAAGGGAAGGGAAGGGAAAGGGAAGGGAAGGGAAAAGGGAAGAAGGGAAAACGGGAAGGGAAGGAGGAGGGAAGGGAAGAAGGAGAAGGGAAGGGAAGGGAAGGGAAAGGGAAGGGAAAGGGAAGAGGAAGGAAGGAAGGGAAGGAAAGGGAAGGGAAGGGAGGAAGGGAAGGGAAGGGAAGGGAAGAGGAAGGGAAGGGAAGGGAAGGGAAGGGAAGGGAAGGGAAAGGGAAGGGAAGGGAAGGGAAGGGAAGGGAAGAGGAAGGGAAGGGAAGGGAAGGGAAGGGAAAAGGGAAGGGAAGGGAAAGGAGAAGGGAAGGGAGGAAGGGAAGGGAAGGAAGGGAAGGGAAGGGAAGGGAAGGGAAGGAAGGGAAGGAGAAGGGAAAAGGAAGGGAAAAGGGAAAGGGAAGGGAAGGGAAGGGAAGGAAGGGAAGGGAAGGGAAGGGAAAGAAGGGAAGGAGAAGGGAAGGAAGGGAAGGGAAGGGAAGGGAAGGGAAGGAAGGGAAGGGAAGGGAAGGGAGGGAAGGGAAGGGAAGGGAAGGGAAGGAAGGAAGGGAAGGGAAGGGAAGGGAAGGAAGGGAAGGGAAGGGAAGGAAGGGAAGGGGAAGGGAAGGAGGGAAAGGGAAGGGGAAGGGAAGGGAAGGAAGGGAAGGGAAGGGAAGGGAAGGGAAAAGGGAAGGGAAGGGAAAAGGGAAGGGAAGGGAAGGAAGGGAAGGGAAGGAAGGAAGGGAAGAGAAAGGGAAGGGAAGGGAAGGGAAAAGGGAAGGGAGGGAAGGGAAAAGGGAAGGGAAGGGAAGGGAAAAGGGAAGGGAAGGAAGGAAGGGAAGGGAAGGGAAGGGAAGGGAAGGGAAGGGAAGGGAAGGGAAGGGAAGGAAGAAGGGAAGGAAGGAGAAGGGAAGGGAAGGGAAGGGAAGGGAAGGGAAGGGAAGGGAAGGAGAAGGGAAGGGAAGGGAAGGGAAGGGAAGGGAAGGGAAAAGGGAAGGGAAGGGAAAGGGAGGAAAAGGGAAGGGAAGGGAAAAGGGAAGGGAAGGGAAGGGAAGGGAAAAGGGAAGGGAAGGGAAGGGAAGGGAAAGGGAAGGGAAGGGAAAAGGGAAGGGAAGGGAAGGGAAAAGGGAAGGGAAGGGAAGGGAAGGAGAAGGGAAGGGAGAAGGGAAGGGAAGGGAAGGGAAGGAGAGGGAATAATAAAATAAGAAATGGAATTAAATACAACAATGCAATGAAATGCAATGAAATGCAATGAAATGAAATAAATGAAATTAAATGAAATTATGAATGAAATGACATTATGAAATGAAATGAAGTTTAAAAGAAATAAAATAAAATAAAATAAAATAAAATAAGATAAAATAAAATAAAATAAAATAAAATAAAATAAAATAAAATAAAATAAAACAGAGCAGAGCAGTTTTGGTGTGGACTCACCCTGCGGCGTGTCCCGTGGCCCTGTGTCCACCCTGTAGCCGTGGTCAGAGGAGAAGAAGCACCAGGGGGCGCTGCTGGCACTGAGGGGGCTCCAGCAGCAACCACGTCGTGCGCACAGCGCCTGGGGCAAAAACCCCACATTTTGGGACAAATAATACCAGAATAACACCCCCCCGCAGTTTTTATAATATCTCTATATATTTGCACACACAGATTTGGGGATGAAAACCCCACATTTTGTACAGAGAAATGCCACAATAACACCCACCCACTCCAAATATGTCAAATATTTATAACATTTCCATATTTCGACTTTGGCTCCAAATGGGTTTTTCAGGGTGGCAAAGAGCATGGAGAAGTGGAAAATTGTTACTTAGTTCTGAAAATTAAATGAAAATTTTGGACATTTGATCTTTCTTAAGACCACAAGTGACACGAATCTGGTGAAGAAATTAGAGAAATTGGGGAATTATTGTGGTAACAGAGGCAAAACTATGAAAAAAGTCATGTGCTGAAGGCAAGATAAAAGCTGGATGTCTTATTTGGACTTATTTTATTTTATTATTTATTACCCTGCCTTTGATAACCTGGGCTTTGACAGGATTTATCACTTTGTATAAATAATCATTAACTCTCTTCGGGCTATAAAAAGCATAAAACAACCATAAAACCCACATAACCCACCCAACAGCTACTGCATCCCCAGCAAAAAAAGAAAGCATCATTTAAAATGTAATTTTAAAATGTAATTTCAGTGTCTTTTTAAGTGCTAGTTAAATGTATTTTTTCAATATAGTTTATATGTATTTTTTAAATAATTATTTAAATAAATTGCATGGAATGAGCTTACATGTCATTTAAATAAATTGTCATTTTCCCAGGGAGTATTTAAGCTGGAATCCACTTAGCAGTAAACCAAGCAGCAGCAAATCACCATAATATTAATATTAATAATAATAATAATAATAGTAGTAGTAATAATAATAATAATAATAATGATAATAATGATGATGATGATAATAATAATAATAATAATAATAATAATAATAATAATAATAATAATAATAATAATAATAATAAAAGAGTTCAGTGGTGGGTTCACTCTATTATTTGCTCCGTAGAGTCTGTGTTTTAGAACTCGGTAGCAAACTTTCAGGCAAGGCCCAATAACCATATGCAGAGCAGCCTTTCAGGAGACAAAATTCTCAGAAAAATAACAATTGAATGGGAGTAGAAGAGCAGAAGGGCTGGCTCAAGCTGGGTACCTGCACAGAGGTCCCCCAAGCATAGAAAACCGCAGACTTTTATGTCTTTACAGACCATTCACACCAAGATCCAGTCCAATAGCAATACTTCACCACCAGGTCCTTTTGCTCCCCATTGGACCCATTTTCTCTGACCCCACATGGGCCTTTGTTTTGTTTAGTTGTTAGACATTGGCTTTGGTCCATATCCTTGAAGGGGCCGTTTTGTCTGGATAAATCCTTTCTTCTCAGAGAAGTGCAAAATAGGCCCCGCTTTGCAGATGTTTGTAATGTCTCCATGTTAGCTTGGATCATTGTTTTCCCAGTCAGTTCCATTTTTCTCATCAAAATGCAAGCTGGAATTTACCTTGCGGGCATTTAGTGTAGTCTGCAGTTGCTTTTGGTAAATACAAGCTTAAAATTTTGGCAAATCTAGTCTACCACATAACATGAATCAAGGAGTATATTAAAAATCATACAACCTTATATCTCTAAATAATCCATTACATTTGGTGTGTATCTACTTAAGCTAAATGATTAATATCGAACTTGAACTGGGCTCATCCACTAACCTGTGAGTAGTAAAACCATTGACATACAGCTCACTCATTGAGCAGGGATTGCTCAGAGTGGCTCATCCAGGTTGTTGTGTTTATAGAATGAAGTGGTTGACTCGTAGTCAAATCACATGGTAGTCAATGGTGCGGAGTCTAGTTGGAGGGCCAGTATCTAGTGCAGTGCCTCAGGGGTCAGTACTGGGGCCAATATTATTCAATCTATTCATTAACGATTTAGACGAGGGAATAGAGTGCACTATCAGCAAGTTTGCTGATGACACTAAGCTGGGAGGAGTGGCTGACATGCCAGAAGGCTGTGCTGCCATCCAGAGACCTGGGACAGGCTGGAGAGTTGGGCGGGGGAATAACCTGACGAAATTTAACAAGGGCAAGTGTAGAGTCCTGCATCTGGGCAGGAACAACCCCAGGTTCCAGTATAGTTGGGAAATTACATATTAGAGAGCAGTGTAGGGGAAAGGGACCTGGGGGTCCTGGTGGACAACAGGATGACCATGAGCCAGCACTGTGCCCTTGTGGCCAGGAAGGCCAATGGCATCCTGGGGTGTATTACAAGGGGGGTGGTTAGTAGATCGAGAGAGGTCCTTCTTCCCCTCTACTCCGCCCTGGTGAGACCACATCTGGAATATTGTGTCCAGTTGTGGCCCCTCAGTTCCAGCAGGACAGGGAACTGCTGGAGAAGGTCCAGCGTAGGGCAACGAAGATGATTAAGGGAGTGGAGCATCTCCCTTATGAAGAAAGGCTGAGGGAGCTGGGGCTCTTTAGTTTGGAGAAGAGGAGACTAAGGGGGAACCTTATTAATGTTTATAAATATATAAAGGGTGAGTGCCACGAGGATGGAGCCAGGCTCTTCTCGGTGGCAAACAATGATAGGACAAGGGGTAATGGGATCAAGCTGGAACACAAGAGGTTCCACTTAAATTTGGGAAAAAACTTCTTCTCAGTGAGGGTGACAGAGCACTGAACAGGCTGCCCAGGGTGGTTGTGGAGTCTCCTTCTCTGGAGACATTCAAAACCCGCCTGGACATGTTCCTGTGCGACCTCACCTGGGCGTTCCTGCTCCAGCAGGGGGATTGGACTAGATGATCTTTTGAGGTCCCTTCCAATCCCAAACATACTGTGATACTGTGTGATACATACAGTAGGAAAAGTCTGCATGAGACTCCCTGCGCCCACAAGCCACTGGTGTTTAGTTGCCTTTCTGCTTCCCTGTGAGTCTCCTGGAAACAGTTGTTTCAGGCCTTTTCCTCCTCTGGACCAAACCCTGCTGGTTTGACTGGGGAGGGAGCTCGAGTGCATTGGCCACAACCACGTGTGAGCATATGAGTGGCAACATCAGCACGTTGCGCAGCACCTGTAGTTATGGGGGAGGAAGCATTGTCACTGTGTCCTGGTTTTGTTAAAAACAAGACCAGTTTCACTTTTAGTGAATTTTCCTTTCAGCTGAGTTCTTCTAACTAACTGCACTTCCCTGAAGTTAGCTGCATATTTTTTTTCTGAGACACTGTGCTCTGTGCTGATAAGATGACCAACAGAATGCTGAAGAAGCTCGTGTTTAGATTTATTACTATGGCAACCAAGGTTAACTGATAACGGGACATATTTGCAAGGAGAGGCAGAGGGAACAGATGACTAAAATTGACCAACTGAGCATTCCACCCCATAGACGTCATCCATCCTATATAAGAGGGAGATGACGAGGGTCTTGCTCTCTTTGACCATGGCCAACATCTAAAGAGGACTCTGCCTGCCGGCCCTGCCAGCCTAGGCCTGCAATCCCTGCATCCCGATTCTGGTTTGCTGTGCAGTCCTGCCCAGGACTGCTGGGTGCCTGCCCTGCAGCCACTGGAGCCACGCCAGCTCCTAGCTCCACCGCAGCTGGAGTGCCGGCAACTCCATATCAGACATTCAGGATTGGGGTTTGTATATTTTATATATACTCTATTTATTAGTAGCGTTAGTAAAGCCTTTTAAACCTTTCTAACTTGCAAGTCTCAGTCTCTCTTCCTTCCTCCTTATCTTCCTTATCATCTTTCCAGTCTCAGGAAAGGGTGGGGGAAGGGTGAGGCGCTAACAAAGAGCATCTGCCACAGTTTATTGTCGCCTTGCGTTAAACCTTGACACACTGTCTCGCAACCTGAAAATTACATCTCTTATCTCCTTTGACGAAACCCAAAGGTTGGAAAAGTTTTCCTTTGGCCATCTTCAACTTTTTTATTTTCCATCCCCCCGTCCAGGGAAAGTTCTGCGAGAGGGAAGAAGAAAAAACCTTCGTTTTTACCAGCGGAACCGCCCTCCTCCTCCTCAAACCACAACCCTGTTTCAGAGGAGTTGTTATGTCCCATTTGTAAGAACATAATGACAGATGCTGTCATTATTCCCTGCTGTGGAAACAGTTACTGCGACAAATTTAAGTGTCTGTTAATTCCAAACATCACATCTGCTCTTCTGAGAGAAGAAAGATAAGAAAGAAATGTCATTTAAAGTATCAGGTAAGAAATAAAAGAAAGAAATACAATTTAATCTGCATTCTTCTCCATGGGAGAGTTGATTCAAACCTCCAGAACTCAAATCTACTCACGTTTTTGGAGACGTGTTTTATTTGTTAACCGTGAGGTTGGTGACTTCTCACTGGATGAGATGGTAGAAAAAAGACCATTTGAAACCTCCAGATACAGCCTGGTCTAATTGGACTACTTAGAACACCAGGACACATCCCAGTCTACATCTTCAAATGTTACAAGAGCAAAATATCAAATCTTGATAGTTGTTTTGCTGCATACAAGAAACCTTTTACACTATTGAGCATTTATAGCTTCGTGCTCTCAATTCCAGACCCCAGCATCATGCAAGGGGGTTTAGGCATGACCCCAGGATCATGCCAGTGGGATCCCTAGGAGGGTCCCAAGGTTAACCCTGATATTACACCAGGGGTGGTCTCGACATGACTCCGGGGGTCATGCTGGAGGTGTCCCGGGAGCATCCCAGAGTTGACCCCAGCATGACGCAGGTAGGGTTGAGGCATGACCCCGGGATCACCTCCCAGGATTTTCCACTGCATCACCATGGGCAGGTCAAGGTGTGACCCTGGGGTCATGACAGCGGGGTCCCACGGGGGTTCTAGAGTTGATTGCAGCATCTCGCCTGAGGGGTCAAACCATGACCCCGAGGTCAGGCTGGTGGCATCCCAGGGGTGTCCCAGAGTTCACTCCGGCATGGGGGTCCCAGAATGATCCCAGGGTCTTGCCAGAGGGGCTCCAGGGACATCCCAGGGTTAACCCCGGCATCCTGCTGAGGGGCTCAGGCAAGAACCTGGGATCATGCCACCAGCGTCCCAAGGGGGTCCCAGGGTTGACACACCATCATGCTGAGGGCGTGCTATAATGACCCCAGGGTCATGCTGGAGGGGCTCCGGGGACGTCCCGGGGTTAACCTCGGCATCCTGATGAGGGGCTGAAGCAAGAACCTGGGGTCATGCCACCAGGGTCCCAAGAGGGTTGACAAACCATCATGCTGAGTGTGTGCTATAATGACCCCAGCGTCATGCCTGCAAGGTCCTGGTGGGGTCCCAAGGTTGACCCGGCATCACACTGAGGTGGCGGGTGGGTCCTGACGTGACCTGAGCTCGTGCCGGCGGAGTTCAGGGGGGATTAGGGTTGAGCCTGGCATCACACCAGGGGCATTGAGGCATGATCTGGAGTCATGCCAGCGGGGTCCTGGGAGGGCCACTGTGTTGATCATGGCATCACACAGGAGGGTCAAGGCATCACCCCGGGGTCATGCTGGTGGGTCCTGGGGGTGTTCTGGGTATGATCTAGTCATCACGCCAGGGGTGCCTGAGGCATGACCTTGTGGTCATGCCGGCGGGGGTCCCGGGTTTGACCCAGGCTTCATGCAGGGGTGGTCGAAGTATGACTTGCGGTCACGCTGCCAGGGTCCTGAGGGGTTGCGGGCTTGATCCTGGCATCATGTTGGGGGGGTTGATGCATGACCCCGGGGTCATGGTGGGGATGTCATGGAGGGCTCCCGAAGTTGACCACAACATCATGACTGTGAGTTTTCCTACAGAATCCATTACTCTCGGCATACCTAGTTGTACCAAGAAAAATGCTACGCCGGCGATCTGCAAGAGAAATATGACAAAGCATGCCGCACAGAGAAAGAAACAGCACAGCATGTGTTCACAAGCTTGTCTGTGATATATGGTTGAACGCAAACACGTTTGTGCCTCTGTGAGTGTGAACACCTCAGTCTAAGTCTGTGACTGTGCACACTGGTGCATGTGGTTGTACATTCACACAGTCCTTGGGTGCGGGGCTTTCAGAAAGGTGTCTGTAGGCCCATGTGAATATAGGCCACTGTCTGAACACGCATACGCCATTGTTTACCCACACACATGCAGACGCGTTTTCACACATAGTTTTGCATGCACACATGGACCTCTGTAGATAAGCAACCATGTAAATGTGTGTGCACACAGAGACAAAATCGGACCCCTTTGCTTCTGTGTGAACATGACAATTTATAAGCAGACGCTTGTACTCTCACAGACACGTGAACTTGCATACATTCAGCCACATAACCACCAGCTTTTTAACACAGGCTCTGCTGGTGCTGGAAATTTTTCATGTACAATACATCTATACTAAGAAATAGTTGCTTAAGCATAAGGTTAAGGTGGCATAGATTATTACACGGTCTTTGCTGTCATATAGCCTCCTTGTACAGGAACTGCAGTCGCTTTCGGTGGTGCTTCTGAGGGTCTTTTCGTGTGTTGCTGACCGACCTCTCCACGTTGGCAGCTCTTCACAGAAACGCAGCCACCAGACATCAGTGTGTTATCAGCACTGCTTGGGTCGAAGGTCCAACCCACAGCGTTGTAGGAGCTGCTGTGAGGAAACTGAACTGCTGTCCAGCCAGGCCTCATGCCCTTGGGAAAACAGGCAACGGGGCTGATGACCTCTGAAGCCCTCACTTCTGCCGTACACTGCAGCGATGTGTGTGAACGCTGCCTGGTTGTCTGGCAGTGACGCTCTTTGGCTGGAGTGACAAGCTCGCCGCCTGCCACGGGCTCATCATATTGGAATGTTACTAATCTTAATAGAAACGCCGGAATGGAGCCAGGCCAGGAGGGAAACCACATTGCCCTAAGCTTCTGGTGCTGAGCATTTCCTAAGTTCTCACAAAACAGAACGTCCCAGGGCTTGGAAAGTAGTTGACAAAGTAAGCAGATGAGAATGCCTGCGAAGAGGGGGCTGAGCAGCTGGGCCTGCACGTGTGGTTTATGCATTGTGGGCGATTGCCAGCTTGTTGACAGCTGCCAGCTCTGCTTGCCGTGCCTTCTTGAGAAAGTGTTTTGGGGACGGTTGGCTTTGTCTCAGCTGCACCTTGCTGTCTGGGGGCAGCAAGGCTCTGCAGGGCCTTGTGGAGGACCCGGCGGTGTAGGCAACCTGCAGGTGTCTGGGCCTCATCAGGGCAGGGTGGGATGGGGAAGAAGAGCTCAAATGTCACATCAAGTTCCACAGTCTCTTCATCAGTCTTTTTATCAATGGCTGGGAGACACAGGCAGCCTGGCTGGGGTAGGGCCTCTGCTTCCATCCTACAGGGTGCCCATCACCAACCATCAAGGGCTCCTCTCGCTGCGCTGCCACAGCCTTTGGCCTCTTCTTCAGGCTTCATGGCACCACCTCTGCACATGGCTCCAGCAGCACCTTCAGCCATTTCCCAGGGTGGGGGTCCTCCTCCTCCCCTCCTCCATGCCCTCCGGAGCTGGTAGAACAGGGCTCGCAGGTGAAATTGAGAGGGAGGCTGTTTCACTGCAAACTCTAAGATCAGCAGGGTTTGAGAAGCCAGGGAAGAGACCGAGAGGTTGGCATCGTTTGCCTGGTCTTGAAGGGCTGGACAAAAAGGAACAGAGCTGAGGTCGGAGCCTGGTTCTGTGGGGGACCTCTGGAGCTCCTCCACCCATGGTCACCCCTGCCCCCCCAGCTCTCCCCAGGGACAGGAGGGAGACAGAGGTGCCATGATGAGCCCAAGGGTGCTGGCCACCATGTCCAATGTGTCCCTGAAGTCTCTCTCTGCTCTGCCCACACTGACCCTCACCCGTCCCAGGCTGGGGCAGGAGTTGGGGTTTTTCCTCCTTCCTGCCAGCCCCCCCCAGACACCCCACTGTCCTCACTGACCCTCGTAGATGATCTGGAGCTTCTCCTGGCACACACCCGCCTGCTGGCACCCGATGAGCCCCAGGCACACACAGCCCGTCACACAGCCTGCTAGCCTGCCTCCCAGAGACCCAGCTTCCTGCCACCAGCCCCATGGGCTTGGCCACGCATCTTCCTGCCCTTGGGCAAGGCTGAGCCCAGGGCGCTGCCCCAAATGGGAAGCCCAAGAAGGCTGCGAAAGACGCAGCAAAGCTCCCACTAGGAGCCCGTGTGTGAGTCCAGGTGTGAAAGGGCAGCAGGGATCCCCGTGGGCCCCACGTGGGGCAGGCAGGGCTCTTCAGCTGCCCAGCAGATTTGGCAGCAGCGCCGTGCTGGAGCTAAGCTGCCGTGGGGCAGGGGGGGGGTCCCTTGGCAGGGCTGTGGCTCACCCAGGAGTATATATATTACATTGCCCACTTCTGCAGTAGAGAGCTTTACATTTGTAGTAATTAACCAAAACCTTTCTGAAATTCTATCAAATAAATTAGGTTATGTCCACCTTGACATGTTTTGGTCGTTCTGGACCTTCTGGGTGACCTTTTGGTCCTTCTGGGTGACCGGCCCACGCGGCACTTACTACCTCAGCAAGAAGAAACCCAAAAGAGAAGACAAATGTTACAGCCGCAGTGAGCGGGGTCACCACGCCAAAGAATGCAAGATCCCGTCGCAGCCCAAAAGATGCCGATTCTGCCGGAGCACCAGCCTTGTGCTTGTCAGCTGCCCCAGAAAAGCTCAGCAGCGCAGCAGACAAACACCAGGAGCCTGAAGCAGCCTTCTTACCTGTGGCCAGAGAAATCATCACATTAGTAAAAGAATTTACTAACCTTTTAGAAAAGGGGGGAATGATACAGGGAATTGCCAATTAACTAATTAACACTTTAAAACTAACACTTGACACTTGAGGAACTAACCCTACCCCACATCACTAAAGACACTTAGAGAGCCAACCCTTTAACCCACATCACTATTGCCCAGCCTTGCTTAACTCTGTGTAACTTATTGTACAAGAAACAGGACGTCACTGACGCCTTGCAAAAATAATAATCCTTGGTGCATCCTTGGGTGAACTAGATTACAGAAACCTGGGCACAGGACAGGAGATACGCCAGTTTAACCAGCTCAGCAGCCTGAGACCCAACCAACTCATCACACTGACCAAAGGTGACCGTGCACAGAGAAAGAGGACCCGGGGTCGCGATCACTGCGCAGCTGCAACCAGGAGGAGCCAGAGGTGGAGACTATGGAAATGGTCTTTTGAACTCATTGTAATAAGAACTGCCTTCTCTGGGACAGGTTATGAATATGTACAGGCGTTCCTACAACTGTCATGAATATGTAACACTTTACTGCATTTAACCAAGCTCACAGCTACCGTAATTTTACACACATATTAGGTGAAATGATTCCCCTTGTGTCCAGCGTCGTAAATAAATACATACCTTCTTTATAACCTCAAGGGTTGTAAGGTCATTCCGCGCCTCAATCTAAGTGTAATATCGCCCTTTTGGCTCTCCTGCTGCTTGTTCAAATTGCCATTCTCCACAGAAAGTACAGCACCTGCTTGCCAATGGGCTTCTGGACCACCAGGTCTGTGAGCATCTATAGCACTGAATTAGGATCCATCATTCCTGACCCCATCTGGCAAGTAAAACCCTTGAAAACAACTACTAAAACAATTAACTCACATTCCTGACAAGCTGCTTGATTTTCAGAGAGGGAATACACAGGAGCACATAATATGTACTATAAAACTCGCAAGTAACATGTTGATAGCAAACATTAGCATTCTACTGCTAATTTCAACACCAGTGCTTCCTTAGCTTCTAAGTTTTCAACCTGCTTATTGATGGTCTCTTGAAGATGGTCAATAAATTGCATGTAGTTCTCACTGGACCCTGATTAATAGTTGTAAATGATTTGGCTGCTGTGTTGGTTTCAGGCACCTCTCTCATAGCTTGATATGCGAGGTCTGCTGCCTGCCTCAGGATTTCAGAAGCTAATCGCACCGCTAATTGTGATGTGCCAATTAGTGTCTCTTCCAAGAGTTGGGGGATACCCGCCCCTTTCAATGAATCCCCATTGTTCCGTCCTAAATGATTTAGAGCTGTTACATTGCATAGGTCTAATTTTGCTTGAGTCTTTCGTGGTTTTTATCTGATCTCTGGGCAACTCGTACACATACTCCTTCAACTTTTCAAGAAAATGCTGCAAACCCTCATCCTCATCCTCATCCTCATCCTCAGATAACACGGACTTGAGCGGTGCTGGAGAATCATTAGTAACAGGGGGGTTTGGAACAGTGCACATTCTCGGCAACACTTTCTAGCATCGTAATTATTCGTATAACCTGAGTTCCCAGGCGCATCCCCTTTCCCGACACGATCAGCCGTGACCGCATTGCCGACTGCTGGATTCACTCGCTATTCACTCATCTGTCACACAGATCTGTTGTCCAGTTCTTATCCAGTGACTCCTTCTGCTCTCTCATGGAAGTTGGAGGGTTAAAAGGCGGTACAGGCAGATACAAATTGGTACAAGGACTGATAGTACACTTGTTTACGACTTTAGCATCCTCAGCTTTCACAGGTTCTTTAGGCAAGTTGTCTGACTCCAGTTCTTTGGACTGCTGTTCTCATCAGGGTTGGGTAATTGAGTAGGAGGACACCGCTCGGCATTTTTCCTCCCCCCGCCCCGGACTGCTGAGCCAACGGGGGCCCGAAGGCACAGCAGCACATGGAATAGGGAGGGTATCAAAGACACGAACCGGGTAAACTCCACAGCGACTTTCAGGATCCTTATCAGGCTGCAGCGCTACAAAAACTCCAGCAGCAGCAGACCGTTCAGCCTTAAACCTTTTATAAGCTTCCATGTAGTTACTAATGGTTTAGTTCTTTATCTCTATTGCTGAACTTATCCCATCATTTCTGCCCTTTATCGTCCCAAAGTTAACGTTTAAAAGCCTTCTCGGTTTCTCCCGGGTAGCCGTTAATTCTACACCAAACTAACACTCTACATATGTTACTTTCTTCGTATTGAAGTCCTCTCACAGAGAAGATCAGGAGGAGCTTCACTCTTCCCTCCTCCTGCCCCAGCCGCTCACCTTTTCCGGTGATCTGTCGACGAATTTATCCCCGGGGCGTCCGTACGCCTCCATCCGGTCTTCAGTCCGGCTGAACTGCCTCCGGCTGGGCCGCTCCAGCCTTTCCCCGATCGCAGTGAGACGCCGTTCAGAGCATCACGCCGGGGTCACCGTTTGATGGAACGATGAAGGACTCGGCATTCCGATTCAATGTGAACCACGCAAAGCCATTTATTACAGAAACAAGCCTCCTTATACGTGCAACTGTTCTCTGATCACGCGTCCACGCTCCAAGCACGCATTCACTGATTGGATATCATCGATGCTCACGAGCTGTCCATGCGCTGGAGTCTCACTGATGGCAGGTCCGTCAATCCACGTCATGTTGAGGCCTTGTTATTACAGAACTGCTTCTCTCCCACAGAAGGTCCTGTCTTCAACATTTGAGTTGGCCTTGAAATTCCTGGCTGGTTCAGTAACAAATCTCCACCTAACAGAAATCCCTGCGCAGGTGCCCAGGGCAGAGCTGGCCTGTGCCTCCCCAGGCGCAGGGTCACAGTGGGGCCCTTTGTGACCTCACACTGTGGCACCCACTGCCCCGCATGTGATCGGTGCAGCTGCAGCCGCAGCCCACACTGTCCGACAGGACGGTGACAGGACAGGGTGCGAGCACGGAGCTGGCGAGAGCCCCGAGCGTAGCCCACGTCTGTCAGAGAACCAGAGAGTCTTCTTGGTTGGAAGTGACCATTAAGATCATCGAGTCCAACCACAGCCCAGCTCTAGCTGCCCCCGGCAGACTTGGAGCAAGGAGCTCCTGAGCTCACGTCTTTCCCCGACGAGGAGCACACGGGCGCATCCCACACCCTTCACCGCTGCCTCTGGCAGAGCTGCAGCACCGAGGCGTTTTGACAAAGCGTCCGCCTTCCCCATCCCTAGTCCTTCCCTTTGATTGCAAAATGGCAGGAAGACCCCCCATCCGCCCTAGGCTGGCCTGGCAGGAGAGACCCCCCAGCCGCCCCAGGGTGGCCTGGCAGGAGGAGGTTGGGGCTCCCCAGGAGGTCACATCTCCACCGCAGCCCAACCAGGTGGATGTGGCCCAGCCACCGCAGATCGGTGAGTGAGGGGCCCTGGTTGTCTGGACAGGGTGGGGCCCAGCGATCGCTCCCCGCTCGACACCAGGGTCACGGTTCCCCACATGCTGGCAGGGGGTTCCATGGGTGGTGATTATGCTGCCTGAAGCCCAGGGCTGCTCCGAGCTGGGAGCCGGCCCCAGCACAGCCTCTGCGGGCAGAGGGGACCCAGCTCCTGCTGCAGGGCACGGGCAGCGAGAGGCAGCTGGGCGGGCAGGAGGCAGCCGTGCTGCGGGAGTGGGACCTTTCCTGCCCGTCTGAAGCGAGTTCCTCACCCGCTGCACTGGGCGCTTTCCCCGTCCTGCCTGGCTCCAGCATGGCAGCCCGTCTGCCGGGCACCAGCAGCCCTGACACGCACGGGGAGACTGCGCCGGGGCAGTGGGCGTGCGGCTGGACGGGGGGCAGAGCTCCTTCTGCTCTGTCCTGCCTGCAAACCCTCTCTGCAGCCCTCCCTGCTCTCCCCCTTTATTAGATGCTGATGCGTTACCTGTGAATGGATTTCTAAGCGGATACATGGACTCCATTGTGTCCTTTCTCGGCAGCCCAGAAAAGGTAACCGCAGCCGCTTTAAAGGCGGCTGTGCCGGCGTCTGCTGACAGGGGCTCTGCTGCGGGTGCTGGAGGGTGCTGGCTGGGCAGAGCTGCTGCTCCCAGGTCTCTAATGGGCACTGCACCCCCATGCTGCGGTGCCGCTGGCCACATGTCCCCATCTCACGCTCCCTGTTGGCCTCTCTGCTCCCTGGCTGCCAGGAGGAGAGCCACAAGATCGGGTATCTCATGGACATCCGTGACCTGTGCGACACCAGCAGGCGCCAGCGCTCGCCAATGGGCCTAGATGTCTTCTGCCGGAGATACGAGCTGGCAGAGAATATCGAGGTGAGGGGATACCCGGCGGCTCTGGGGAAGGGGTCGAGGACTCCGGCACCCTGTGAGGACAGCGCTGGGCAGGGCCGGGGGCTGGTGGTGCTGGGCACTGGCAGCTGCAGGTCCCATCCCGGCTGTGCTGTGCAGGTGCTGCTGGAAGAGGAGCCCAGGGACCAACTGCGCACGGCGCTGCGGCAGATCGCCATGCGTGCCATTGCCGAACTGAGGTACCTGCCCATCCCTCCCGGGGACGCCTGCACGAGGCCTCGAGGAGCTGCTCCAGGTACCAGCGTGCGGCTGGCTGCTCTCTCTCTTTGCAGCGCAGTGGAGAAGGTGCTGGAGGGCAAGGAGACAAGGCTGCTCCAAGCCTGCTTCTCCAGTGTCTTCTCGCTCCCACCAGAAGTGGAGGACATGGACCGTTACCTCTACTTAGAAGTAAGTGCTGCGTGAGTTACAGGAGCCCCTGGTCCCTCTGTCTGCTCCCCAACCACCCCGTGCAGCGGTATAACCAGAGATCCAAGGCAGGGCAGGGTCTCAGCTCTGCTGTCCCACCCTCATCCCTTCGTCCCCTGCCTGTGGGCCCGGCCACGTCCAGTTTCGCAGGCTGCTCTGCCCAGAGCAGATTGTTTGCCCCTGGGTCTCTCCCAGGCACAGCGCAGCAGCGCGGGAGTCGTCCCTCGGTGCTGGGAGTTCACATCAGTCTCCTGGGAGTGAGAGGGATGGCAGGAAACACGACCACAACCCGTTGTGTTCTTGCAGACCATGCGGTCCATGGACAACATGCTGCAGGCGTTGCTCCTCAACTCTCGTGCCTCCAGAGTCAGCGAGCTGCTGCAGAATATCTTCCAGGTCTGGGTGTGCGAAGTTTGGGCTTCGCAAGGGCTGTTCCTCACCCTGGGGACGGGGTGTCCACTCTGGAGGTGACAGTCCCACCCCGTGCCGTGCAGAGAGCGCTGCCGGGAGGGTGCCCACCTCCCCGGGGAGCCAGGGGCTGCCCTCCAGGCTCTTCTGCAGCACAGTGGCCGCAGAGGGTGGCATCTGCCTTCCTGCCTGGCCACAGGGCTGGCCTGGGGTATGTGCCCCAAGCCTGCCAGGGACCCCAGGGACCCCAGGGCAAGAGCCTCGCTACAGGCTTTGGTCGAGTCCTGGGGAACCCTTAATGGAGCGGGCCAGTCCAGCCCAGGAGTTGAGCGGTGCTGCTTCTGCTGGAGCAGTGGCTGCTCCCAGGGCTCACCAGCAGCTTCTCTCTCCCCAGATGCTCTTGACTCTGAGCAGCTCTGAGAGAGAACATGTGCGGCAGAGGGCCGTGGGGAGGATTGAGGGGCTGAGCTTCGTGTTGGCTGAGAATCCCACACTGGGGGTAAGGAGCCAGGCACCCTTCGGCCAGATCGTCTGCCCATCCCTGCACCCCAGAGCAGCCTGCAGCTCTCCCCACGCGGGGCTGTTGCCCACCCAGCTGCTTTGGGAGCTGTGACCAGCACGGCCCTGGACAGTCCTGCCTGCCCACGGAGCCCTGGACACGCGCTTGGGTTCAGGGCTTTGGCACAGCTGCCTGCCCTCAACCCTCCTGCTGTCCTGTCTCCCTCGCCCAGGCCTGGTGCCGCTCTAGGACAGACATACACGGCCCTGTCAGCTATAGAGACATCCAGATCCCAGAGCTGGGACAGCTGCTGGGGCATCTCCTCCTTTTCCAACACTCCTGGGGAGAGGCAAGAACTCTGGCTCGAGATGCAGTGCAGCACCTCACTGTCTTCCTGGCTGGACAAAACAGTAAGAGAAGTTGTGTTGGGCTCGATCCCTCTACGCACAGACATCTCCCAATGGCTGATTGCCATGACCCAAAGCCATGAAGAGCAGGTCTATCTCTGAGTCCTCCTGGCTAGAGCTTCCAGTGCTTGGAGCAAGAAGCTGTTCCTGATACCCTCCAGAATTCTCCTTGACCACTTATGCCCTGCCATCACGAGGGCAGATCTCGGGGTGCTTTGGGAAGCTTGCTGACAAAGCTGCTGTGCTTTACTGAGTTCTCTCTGTTTCCCCGCTGTTTAGACAGGAGGAACGAAGCACGACAGCCCCACTTGGAAGATCCCGACAGCTCCTCTGAGGACTGGCTAAAACCCGACGTCATGGTAAAGAGCTCCTGCTGGCCCTCTTGTTGGTGGCACCAGCAGGGGACTTGTGTGAACAAAGGCCTCCACAATCAGGGGGCTGGCACGTCCCTGCTGAGAGGGTTCCTGCTGTCCCTGAGCAGGGACGATGCGAGGGCTGCTCTCCAGTGTCCCAGCAGCAGCCCCAGTCCTGCTGGCCACCAGCCCTGGTTGGCGGCAGGGCCAGCACCCTGTGCCCAGGACCCCAACCCTCACCCCTCTCCCCGCGCCTCTCTTCTCCTCCTCCCCAGCAGTCACTGCCGCCCCTGCTGCCAGCTTTGCTGCGGGCACTGCCGCAGCACCGCCGGGCGTCTCTGCAGGGCTGCTGGCACTGCCCGGCTACGCAGCAGCACCGGGGCACTCGGTGTGACTTGGTTTCGCTGCCTCCCTTCCTCCCTTAGCTCTTTGCAGAATACCTCCAGCCTCCCGAGAGGACAGACATGGTCCTGGTGTTCATCGAGGCGATGAGCGACTCCAGCACCTTTGACAAGGTGGCGGCCAGAAACATGCTGAACATGGTCATGGGAAACTGCGATTTCTGGCTGGTGGATGTAAGTGGCCTTTGGCTGGGTTGCTCTTCAGCCCTGTCAGGCCTTGTTCCTCCCTCCATCCATCTCTTCCTCTCAAATCCCAGTAATGTGAATCCACCTGAAGGTGACAGAGAGGGATGGAAAGGGCAGCTGAGGAAATGGCTGCACTCCAGTGGCAGCACCATCCTCACCTGTGTCCCCTCCAGGTGCCAAAGATCACGAGCAGCATCTATAAAACCCTGGAGTGCATCAAATCAGCACCAGCCCGGCAGAGTGTGGAGTCCCTGATTGTCCCCATGGCTGACAAGTGCCCTGGGGAGGTGATGTCGACGCTGCTGACAATCGCACCACCAGGAGACAGGTACCGGCCCCAAAAGCCATGAGGGCTTGTTCCTTGTGGGGAGAGGGGCCCAGAGATGCTCTGGCTGCCAGCGCCAAGGAGTCCTGCAGGACACCCCCGAGGAGCAGGACCCTCCATCCCACCACGCTTTCCAGCGCTGGGGGTCAGCCAGGCCCGCAGCAGCCACAGCTGAGCAAGCCAGCCCAGAGCCCCCACTGCGCTCCTGCCAGCCCCACGGGAGCACCAGCTCAGCCTCTGCTGCTGCCCAGGGCATCCCAAGCGTCCTGCAGCGCGGAGCCGGACACGCTGCTGTGGCCCAGGCTGCCCTGCTGACAGAGCGCTCTCTTGCAGCACTGCCCTGGCACTGTGGGAGGTGATGTTCTCTGTGCCCCACACCCTGCGGAGCGTTTTGAAGGAGCTGCTCATCCAGCTCCAGGACCTGAAGAGCAGGCTCTTCTGCACGTACCTGGAGGACCACTGCCTCGTTAGCTTGGCTGTGAGTGACCGGAAAAACGCCCTGGTGCCCTTGGCCTGGGCTGCCCTGGGAACCAGGAGCTGCACGGTGCCAGGAGCCCCCACGGCTCTGCCGGTCGCTCACTGCTGGCTTGCTTTCAGATGCTGGCCGACAGTGATCTGGGAGATCGGGAGTTTGCTCTGCTCTACATGGCCTTTAGGTTTCTGAAGGAAGAAAGGCCGGCCATGCTCTCCCTGGTGCTCACGGGCATCATGACGCTGTCACAGACAGACGAGATGGTGAGCGGGGTGTCACCAAGGGCAGCTGTGGTGGCTGCTCCAAAGGCCCTTCCTGCCATGGTGGGGCCTGGGGGCTGCCTGGGGAGCTCTCCACACATGGACCTGGTCCCAAAAAGGCAACTCTCTTCTTCGTACAGGCAAGGAAAATGAAGGTCATGCTGCCAGACCTGATGTGGGTCCTGCAGTGCGGCAACAAGGCCATCAAGATCAAGGCTCTGGCCATCTTCAGAACCGTGATGGCTCAGCTGCAGAGGGAGGAGGCCAGCCCCATCGCCGTGCCGCTGGCAGGATTTCTCCTGCCCCTCTTTGATGACGTAAGGCTGATGTATAAGGCTGATGTATAAGGCTGATGTATAAGGCTGATGTGTAAGCCCGAGCCCCGCGGGTGGGCACTGGACAATGACAGCTGCCCTTCAGCCCAGCCACTCAAAGCAGGGGCTTCTCCTCTCCTTTCTCCCCGGGCTCTTGTGGGATGGTTTCTGTGTTCTGCAGCCCAGCCCAGCTTCTCCCTGCCCGCTGCTCCCACAGCTCCTCCCCACCATGGCTGCTGAGGCTGCTGGGGGATGCTGGGACGGCACTTTGAGGCACAGGCACTGCCTGAGCAAGTCCCTTGAGTGGCCCTTCACGCACCCAGGGCCGCAGATCTGGCCACAACTGCAGTGTGCACAATGCCGCCCTGGAGCGTCTCCCCTCCCATCAGCCATGCAGGAGCTTCTGCTCCCCGTGGGCAGAGAGCTGCTGGTGCTCAGGTCCTACTGTGCTGCTCCCTCCCAGGAGCTGAGCCAGCTGAGGGAGAGCTCCATCAGCCTCTTCAGAGACCTGATGAAGATGGTGGTGCGGAACGACAAGAGGGAGATGAAGAACACGGTGCGACGTGGCCTGCTCCCTCTCTTCTTCCGAATGAGTGACCAAGTGCAGAGCGTGGCCAAGGTACAGATTTAAAGCCGAGCAGCGATGCAGGGAAGAGACCCCTGGGTGTTTGGGCCAGGGCATGTCCCTGCTCCCTGAGGGCAGAATCACCCCAGGAACAAAGCCCAGAGCAGGGGGACACCAGGTCTCCTGCCCCAACCGTGGTGCCATCTCCCAGCTTCTGCTGTTCCGCAGGCTGCCGGGGAAGCCCTCCTTGCTGCCGCAGAGCTGCTCAGGTGGAAACAGCTCCAACACCTGGTGCAGACACAGCAGACATGGCGGATTGGAGAGAGCTTGGTGAGGACAATCCCCAAGGCCCAGGGCCCAGGCTGGACGGGGCTGCCCCACATGTCTGTGCTGTGGGCTCTGCAGATGTGCCTCGCCTGCCCTGCTGCAGCCCCGAGCTGCATCCTTGTTCCCTGTCCTCAAGAACAGAGCCCCCAGGGCTCTTCCCTCTGCCCCGCAGCCAGCGGGAGGGAGGGCTCTCAGCACCCCTGGGACCCCTCGGCCTGTGTCTCTCTCTCAGCCCCACGGGGCTCCTGGCTGGAACACGGGAATGGCCGGGGGGGAAGGGGAACGGGGGTTGTTGGGAGGAGGGACTGGTCCGGCCAGCTGGGGAGGGACAGTGACGTGCCCATGCCCTTGTGCTCTCTCCAGCTGGAGCGGGACAGGAGCAGAGCTCAAGAGCTCTTGAGTCAGAGCCTGCCGTACCTGGGGGATGCTCAGGCCAGCTCGCGAGAGGCGGCCGTGAGGTTCATCGGTGAGTCACAGCCCCCGGGTCCCTCTTTCGGCAGCCTGGCCCCAGTCCCCGCCCTGCCCTGGCACAAGGAGCAGCCCTGTGGCTGCCAGAGCCCCGGCTGCCCCGGGCAGGGCCTTGGCCTCCCCTCCCAGCCCTGCCCACGCAGGTGGCCTTGGTGGCCGCCTTGCCCGGTCCCACCATCTCGGCTCCTGCTCTCCCCTGGGCTCAGCCCTGATGAGGGAAGGGAGCAGGGGCTGATGGAGCTCTGTGCCCAGGGCTGGCTGCGCGGCCCCTGCGGGACCGAAGGGAGGAGGAGGAGCTGGCTGAGATCTGCAGCGGTGAGTAGGGAGCGTGGTCGGGAGGGGATGCCCGGGGGTCTCTGCAGACGTGGGAGCTCATCTGGGTTCTGCTTCTTTCCCTTGCAGCCCTTCAGCCCTTGGAGGAAGACAGCGAACCCTCCATCTGCTCCCTGGCAGCCCAGACCATCCGCATCCTGGGCAACCCAAGGGAGCAGCCACGATCGCGATGGACCCTGCGAGGCCTGTGCTGCTGGCCCCGCTAAGCCCGGCGGAGGTGCAGCTCTTCTCGGGAGGAGGGCTGGAGTTTAATAAAGCTGGAGGAGAATGCCAAAGCCCTGGTGTCCTTCAGATGTGCAGCGCCCTGAGCGTGCTGAGCAGACGGTGTCGTTCCTGGGCTCTCCCGCTGCCGCAGGACGTCTGTCCCTCAGCACAGCCTGGTTCCAGGCGCAGCTACGGTGCCGGCGGGCGGGCGCTCGCTGGCCCCCAGGCCCTGCCCTGCAGGGGGAGGCCGGGGAGGCAGATGCCCGTGCGGGCACGGCAGGCACGGGGCCAGCAAAGACACGCAGTTTCACAGCAGGGCTGGTCCCAGCGCCCCAGGAGCTGTTTCCCACTGTTTTGCCCTCAGCTCCCGCCATCCCCGAGGGTTTCCACAGCGCCGTCTCAGCGAGCGGGACCCTCTGCTCCGGGCTGCCGGGCCTCGTCTCTCACGCTGCCCTCCCCTCCTCACCAGCAGCTCCGCCCGGCGCTTTCACCCTGTCCTGGAGCCGCTTTCCCAGCGGCGCTGCCGGGCTGAGCCGGGGCAGTGCGGGCTCACAGAGTCACAGGACGCTTTGGGTTGGAAGGGACCGTCAAAGCTCATCCAGCGCCCCCCCGCTGTATGGGAACTGCGGAAGAACCGACGCCCTTACGTTCCTTTAACTCTAGAGTGGCAGTCTGGGGGGATTTTGAATGCATTAGCTCTGGTGGATACGGGGGCTGAGGTCACAGTTTTACATAGTGATATTAAGAACAAAGATGCTACATCACAGATCTGTGGTTTGGGGGGACATCTGAGCCCTGCTCTCCAAGCTACTGTTCCCCTCACAATCGCAAATCCCAAGCCATCTACTGGAACAGTGTTGGTTGCCCCAATTAAAGAATATATCCTGGGTATTGATGTCCTAGCAGGGCAGACGGTTGGAACCTTAAATGGTCGCTTTGCTTTCGGCTCTCTGCGCACAGGATTTGCTATCCGGTCTGTAACTGTCTTGTGTGGATGCCCAAAATGGGATCCTGTTGTGCTGCCTGCACCTGCCAAGGGGGTGACTATAAAACAATATCGCGTCCCAGGGGGGAGGAAGAAATTACTGAGACTATCTGGGCACTCCGACAAGTGGGGATCATTAAAGAAACTGTGACGGCTTTCAATAATCCTATCTGGCCTGTTTGAAAAACAGATGGTACTTGGAGAATGACTGTAGACTATAGAGAATTGAATAAAGTCACCTCCCCACACCTTGCAGTTATGGTGCCAGATATGGTTACACTCATAGAAAAAACTGGCAAGAACTTATTGCCATGGAAAATGGTGCTAGACCTTGCTAATGCTTTCTTTTCAATTGCCATTGCCCCAGAGAGTCAGGACCAGTTTGCTTTTACCTGGCAGCAAAAGCAATATACCTTTCAGGTACCGCCCCGAGGATACAAGCACAGCCCCTCTATATGCCACCAATGGTAGCAGCTGACGTAGCACCATGGTCAGGTACTCTTACTGTATGACACGATACTGATGATGTCTTGCTTATGGCAGAGTCACAACAAGAAATTAAAGCAGCTGCTGAGTCATTGCAGTCACATTTGCAGAACCAGGCCTGGACAATCAATCCAAAGAAACTACAGGGCCCTAGTACCACTGTGCAGTCCTTGGGGGTCGTCTGGCATGGGCAGATTAAGGAAATACCAAATAAAGTGCAGCAGACAGTTCAGCAATTTCCTGTACCAACCCCGGTAGCGCAGTTCCAGGCCTTTGTGGGACTTCTGGGGTACTGGAGGACTTTTATCTTGTATTTGGCAATTTTAATGAGGCCTCTGCAGAAACTAACTAGAAAGAAGGCTGTTGGCAGTGACCAACAACAACAAGAAGCTTTTGATGCCTGTCAAAGTGCCTTGATTGAACATGCCCAATTATATACTCCCAGGCAAGGATATCCTTTTGAACTAGAAGTAACAATCTTGGATGATGGAGTCTCTTGGCGATGGTGGCAGACAACTGGACCAAAAAATCAGAAGGAACCCCTAGGGTTTTGGTCTAAAGCACTGCAAGGGTCTGCTACTCATTATACCCCAATGGAAAAACAGATTCTGGCTGTTGTTTGGGCACTGCAGGAAACTGAAAAAATCATGGGTCAAGATAACGTGACTGTCCACACCCCCATGGCAGATGACTCTGTTAGGGCCCATGCAGGAGCAGGTCAGGCAGCTACACACTGGAAGTGGAACACTCTCTGCAGCAATGATTTTTACCAGGAAACTCACGTGACTGCCCCACACGTCACCCTTCTTGGTACAATATCATTTAATCATGTGCCTGCACTTGGGGAAACTCTTCCCCAGGAGACATCCCAACCTCTCCTGTGGAGGAGGCTCCTCCTTACGACGAGTTGACAGCAGAGCACAAGAAGGATGCCTGGTTTACTGATGGCAGTGCAACATGCACTGCAACTGGACAAAGGCAATGGAGGGCGGTTGCGTATGCTCCTTTACAGAATCACAGAATCAATTGACTGGGTTGGAAAAGCCCTCAGAGACCATCAAGTCCAACCCTTGGTCCAACTCCAGTCCATTGACTAGATCATGGCACTAAGCGCCATGTCCAAGCTCAGTTTAAAAACCTCCAGGGCAGTGAGCCCAGCACCTCCCTGGGCAGCCATTCCAATGCCTGACCACTCTCTCTGCAAAGAATTGCTTTCTAATAGCCAGCCTCAATTTCCCCTGGCAGAGTTGAAGCCCATGCCCCCTTGACCTATTGCTGATGCCTGGGAGAAGAGACCAATCCCCACCTGGCTAGAACTGCCCTTCAGGTAGTTCTAGAGAGTGCTGAGCTCACCTCTAAGCCTCCTCTTCTCCAGACTAAACAAGCCCAGCTCCCTCAGCCTCTCCCCATAGGTCTTATGTTCAAGTCCCTTCAACAGTCTTGTTGCCCTTCTCTGGACCCGCTCCAGCACTTCAATCTCTTTCCTGAGCTGAGGGCCCAGAACTGACCACAATACTCCAGGTGTGGCCTCCCCAATGCAGAGTACAGGGGAAGGATCACTGCCCTTGTCCTGCTGACCATCCTTGTTTGGATCCAGGCCAGGATCCCACTGGCCTTCTTGGCCACCTGGGCACACTGGTGGCTCATGTTGAGCTTCCTGTCCATTAGTCCCCCAGGTCCCTTTCTGCCTGCCTGCTCTCCAGCCACTCTGTGCCCAGCCTGGAGCGCTGCAGGGGGTTGTCGTGACCAAAGTGCGGGACCCGGCACTTGGCCTTGTTGAACTTCATCCCATTGTGAATCAGCCCATTTTTCCAGTCTATCCAGATCCCTCTGCAGAGCCCTCCTGCCTTCCAGCAGCTCCACACTCCCTCCCAACTTGGTGTCATCAGCAAATTTGCTGATGATGGTCTCAATCCCCTCATCTAAATCGTCAATCAAGATGTTAAACAGGACTGGACCCAACACTGACCCCTGGGGAACGCCACTAGTGACTGGCCGCCAGCTGGATGCAGCCCCATTCACCAGCACTCTCTGGGCCCGGCCCTCCAGCCAGTTCTTAACCCAGCAGAGAGAGCACTTACCAGGCATAATACTATGGCAAACAAGTGTGCAGGCCTCTAGTCAGTGGGCTGAACTGATTGCAGCATTCCTTGCTGTCCTGTAAGGGAGGGCACATTATTTATATACTGATAGTTGGGTAGTGTATAAAAGTCTCACAATCTGGTTGCCCCTCTGGGCCCAGGACGATTGGCATGTACAGAGATATCCTATATAGGGGGCAGATATATGGCAACAAATTGGGCAGCACGCACAGACATCTCCTTGGAAAGTGAGACATGTTTCAGCTCATCAAAAAGATGACTCACTTGAGTCACAGAACAACAGAGAGGTAGATGAGATGACCTCTGCCGACATCAGGCTTTAAATGCACATTTTGCTTGTGGTCATCGCTCAGCTTCTACTGCACGTGCATGGGACGTTGCTCATAACCAAACCCCTCTGCCACTACATGCTTATAGGTCATGTGCACATAACTGCGCTACTTGTACACGGTTACACCTGAGAGCACTATGTAGGCCGTGGGGACAGATGAAGCGTGGTCAGTGGGCTTTGAATACCTGGCAAGTTGATTATGTGGGCCCCTTACCCCCATCTAGGGGGTGGCGATATGTATTCACTGCTGCGGATACAGTGTCAGGGCCATTATTTGCCAAACCCACTAAACATGCTAATCAGCATAATACAATTGAGGCGCTAGAACAACTCATCCATCACTATGGACCTCCCCATCAAATACAGAGTGACCAAGGGACATGCTTTAGTGGACGTAATGCACAAGACTGGGCTCAAGGGTTAGGGATAGACTGGTTGTTCCACATTGCATATCATCCCCAGGCCAATGGTTTAATTGAAAGGATGAACGGGATGTTGAAGGAACAACTGAAGAAACTAAGCAGTACTAAAACTTTGCAACATTGGAGCCCACATCTGACTAAAGCACTTTTTTCGCTTAACAGTTGGAATATCCATAATCAAACAACCTGTGATCGCATCGCAACACCCCCAGTGCAAAACATGGTGCAGATTGAAATCCTTCCGGATGGCATTTCTTCCAAAATACTAACTACAGGGGAAATGGAATTATTCACCCCAATGGATTGCGAAGTGGGACGGCGATCTATTAATCTGCATGTGAAAGTCCACATAATAACTCCTGAGAATGGTGTATGGTTGTGTCCTCTGACTTCTTCTCTTATGTTACATCCTTTGCTAATATCAGACTCTCGAGTTGTTGTATTTCAGGTATCTTCAATGACTACTTGTGCTTTGTCTAGAGGAGACAGCATTGGAACGGTGTTATTTGTGTCGCAGACCCAACGTCATGTTGAAGTTCAATCTGAGAAAGCACAGGCCATGGCTTTCCAGTCTGTGTGGGTAATTACCCCACACCAGGTTGTCAAACCCGGAGTAATACCAGCTGAAGGAGCTGGAGCAACAGCGTATGTATTACTGGAAGGAGAAGATGCCCGTTTTCCTCGCTTATCAGAGATTCTCGTCATGGCTTGTAACCCTATGTTACAAGTATAATATGCAGGACACACCTCCACAAGACTAACAGCTGCAGATCTCTTACTGTCATTTAGTAACGCAATAGCTCTGCTACAGATATGTATTATGCCAAGGGGTTTTGTTTGGGTTGTTTTTTCACATTAATGTTTCTCATTGTTCTTTAGCCTTGGGTAGGTAGTGGCTGAAGATGCTGCCCTGATTTTTTAAGGCAAGTGCTGCTACAAGACAGCTAATGAACTAGTCAGAATGGAAGATAACACCTAAATACCTGTGGGACTGACACATCAAATGAAGCAATCCACTGACAGTGCCTGCCTGAAAGACTCATCTCATTCCTTGAGAAGACAGACGGGATGCCAGATGCAACTTATTATTGCACACATATATTTGTTCCTTTTCTCTCCTTATATATGTATATGTGTTTGTTGGGTATCTCTGTAAGTTGCTCTGTTCTGAACGTTACACGCCCAAGTGAACACCTCTGGCTACTCTGGCCCCAGCAGAGATGGTCCCTTGGGCGAGGGGGTGAAATGCATGGGAATTGCAGAAGATTGGGCGAGGAGGAGAAAGGTAAACACGCTCGAGTGACCCGCAGCTGGGGTATAAAGAAAGCACATACATCACATTAATTGTTTACTGACCTTGTGTGCTTATCTGTGTGAGATAACACAGGCCTGAGGGAAACCCTGCGGTACCTTATCATGTCTGAGATTCCTGCTTTGTTTGGAGAAAGAGCAGAGCACAGCAAGAGGCTGCATCTGCTCTAAGCCTTTAGACATAGGCGAGCGCAGCCGGCCTAACGATCTTCCAGCAGGGCTAAACTTATCAGCGCCTGCATCCCCGCTGGTGTCACCTCTGCCTGGGAGCTCAGGTGTGGCTTTGGAGATCCCCCAGGAGAGAGGGAACTAAAATAAAACTTGCTCTTTGCAATTGCATTCGTGGCCTCTGGCTCTTCTTGTGACGTGCCTGTGCTTGTGCACACAAGTGGCTTCTCTCTGAGCCAATGGGACGAGCAGATTTGTACACAAAACAGGCACAACTGTAAGAGCCCGTGAGTTATCTCCCATCAGCTGGAGATCGTAGTTGCAGTTTTTCAGGTTTGACACTGGGATGGAGACGGCAAGTCCAAGGTCAGTGTAGTTCGGGACTTCTCTGACATAATCCAGAGACACGGGGATGGAGCAGAGGAGCTTGACGGAGTTCCTGGTTCTATAAACCTGCTGTTGAGGATCCAGGGAAAAAGTTGGGGCCACGGGAGCAGCTGGAAAAAAAATGAAAAAAAACAAAAACTACACAACAAACCAACATGATGCAACACAGAATGCAAACAATTGGCTGCGCATTGACACCAGGACCTGTGCACAAAGCCAGTGTCATGACTCAGCCTAGAAAATTAGCTTACCCTTTTTCTGATTACTATTGAGGCAAATAGGGAGCCTAGAACGACAAAACAGGGTGTGGGGGTCATTTGTGTCTCTGTCTAAGGGCAGAGAAAAAACGGCCCCTGGATCTCAGAGCTCAGCGTAGCTTCCACAGTTTCTTTCCATTCGCTGAAGTGCAGAAAATAAGTATTTTCACATGCCCAAAGTAAGAAGGCAAGTAATATACCCCAAACCCTGCTGGAAGTTTTCCTGGAGCTGACACAGCCGTCAGGCCAACAAATTCCTGCTTTCTCAGAGCAATCCAGGAGCACAAAAGCTTGTGAGAGGCCAGAGCAGCTCCACGTGTCCACTGGTGACCCAGGACAAGGCCATCAGCCAAGACGACGCTCTCCAGGGAGGCACGTGGTATCAGCTCCAATTGCAGCTGAGTCGTAAGACAAGACCAACCCACCCTGAACCTCAACGGTGAGAGGAAAGCTCCGCTTGGAAGGGATTTCCTGTCCAGAGTCCTCCATGAAGCACATGGATGAGCACTCGCCAGCGGACACTTTTGTAGCTGTGAGCTGCAGCCGGGCAGTCGGGAGGGGGTACAGTGATCGCAGGTCGATTTGCTCCCCAGTTTGATTGAAGAACCAAAATCTGCCAATTTTCCTCATCGTCTTGGCCGTGCACAGAAAAGTGAGATGTTCCCCTTCATAACAGAAATGGTAACTGGGGTCTGTGCAGAGCGCAGGGGGTAAAAGGGGCCTGGTGAAGAAAAAAAAAGGATTTGGAGGTTGGGAGGAAACTTTGCATGAGGAGAAGTGAGACATCCGTTTTCCCTCTGGTTTAGAAACCACAGCCAACTAGAGAGCATCTTGGGAGGGGTCGAGCTGCACTTACCCACAGAGGACACAGCCAACGGCAGCAGCTGGAGGAAAGCCAGGAGAGATCAGCGTTGAGACAACGAGTGCAAGGAGGCTGCAAAAGGGAGAGAAAAGAAATCACTGACGCGGCCACTGCCCGATGGAGTCCTGTCCCTCGCGACCACCGTTCCAGGGGGCAGCCCCCCCACAACGTCACAGATTCACACAGGTCGCGGTTCCTCTTTGTGCCACCGCGGCACGGAAAGCCAAGATGGATCATGAAGAAAAGTTAAAAACAATTTCACAAGACAGTGAGGCCACACCGGGAAAAAAAATATCTAGAAACCTGAATTTATCTTTCAGTTACACGTGACATGTGTTGCATGAGATCATTTCTTCTGTCAGAAATGATTTGCTGATCGCCAAGCGATTGATTGATATCGGCAGTGGGAAACGGTATGTTGAAACTTAAAGAAATGAGGCTGTAGGAGAAAAGAAACTTTGGGGTTTCTGGCCAGCTTGGGGTGGGCTGTTGCTGGGATTGGAGATGTGAGGGCATGGGGAGCTGTGGTGCGGCAGCCTTGGCTGGCAGAGCAGCTCCATGCACCCCTCAGCAGGATGGGCATGAAGAATATGATGAGCAAAAGTAAGAAAACTCATGGGCTAAGATAAAACAAAAGTGAGATAAGTAATTGAAAGAGGAAGAGAGAAAAAAACAGAAGACGTGATGCAAAGACTCATGGGCTCCCACAAGCACAGGGAGGTCCAGCAGACCCTGAGCGATGGCTGCCCTCCATCCCCCCTTCCCTCCCTTTTTACTGATGAGCACCATGTTAGTGGCATGGAATATCTCCTGGGACAGACGGGCTCCAGTACCAGTACAGTTTGAGGGTGGACCCGCTGGAAAGCAGCTCTGCGGAGAAGGACTTGGGAGTTCTGGTTGACATCAGGTTGGCCACAAGTCACCAATGTGTCCTTGTGGCCAAGAGGCCAAGGGTACCTGGGGGATATTAAGAAGAGTGTGAGCAGCAGGTCGAGAGAGGTGAATCCTCCCGCTCTGCTCCGCCCTGGTGAAGCCGCATCTGGAGTTCTGGGTCCAGTTCTGGGCTCCTCAGTTTAAGAAGGACAAGGAATTGCTGGACGGAGTCCAGTGAAGGGACACAAAGATGCTGAGGGGTCTGGAGCATCTTTCTGATCAGGAGAGACTGGGAGAGCTGGGGCTGTTGAGCTGGAGAAGAGAAGCTGAGAGGGATGTGATCAATGGATCAATATCTCAGGGTGGGTGTCAGAGGATGGACCAGGATCTGTTCAGTGGTGCCCAACGCCAGGGTGAGGGGCAACGGGCACAGACTGAAACACAGGAGGCTCCATCTGAACATGAGGAGAAACGTCTTTGCTGGGAGGTGCCAGAGCCTGGCCCAGGCTGCCCAGAGCGGGTGTGGAGTCTCCTTCTCTGAGACATTCAAACCCATCTGGACCCACCTGTGTGATCTGCTCTGGTGACTGTGTGTTAGCAGGGGGTTGGACTGGATGACCTCCAGAGGTCCCTTCATCCCAAACCAGAACGGGGTTCTGTGAGAAGAGAAGCCTCCAGGGAGACCTTATTGTGTCACATGTTGGGCACGTCTCCAGGACCACCATGGCAACGAGTTCTCAGCCCAATTGGTCCTGTCCTGAGAATTTAGATTTGCAGTTGACAGGACAGAACTAACTCCATCAGCTCAGCCAAGAAATAGATGAATTTTACAAATATACAGAATTCTATATGAATATATAGAACATGTGAATATGAATATATATATTAATTACATATGGAGGAGAGGAGGAGATGGAAAGGGAGATGGAGAGAGGATGATGAAGACAGGAGGGAAGAGGGGATCAAAAAACAGAAAGGAGAGAGGAAGAAAGAAGAGATGACAGCAGCAAAAGAGAGACTTGAGAGGGGTATAAGGCAGAAGAAGGGGAAATTATGAAAGAAAGGAAAAGAAGAGGGGAAGAAATGAGAAAAAAGATAGCTGTATGGGAGGAGCAGCAAGGGGAGGATGAGACACTCACCCAGAAGCATCACGAGGCTGTGACCATCAGGGCACACGACCCAGGGGCTTCTCAGGGCTCCGTGGGCCTGTCCAGGAGAGCAGCGAGCTGCCTGCTGGCCTTGTCCTGCCCGGTGTTCCTGAACCACCTTCTCCAGCCATCTGACACGAGCTGGGCAATCAGTGCGGCAGGAAGGGCTGATAATGAAGGAGAAGCCGCTGACCACAGCTGGGAGGAAGCTCGGGGGAAGCTGCACACTGGATGTGGCATCTTGGGGCTGTCACGTTTTCGGGATCTTTTCCTTTCCACATGCCCTAGATCACCTCTTTGCCCCAGGAACCGTTGTCCACCTTGCGCTGGGGGACATCGGTGGCTGTTCTCTCTTCTCCCTCAGGCACCTTCCTCACAACGAGTGACGAAGAGGATCAGCAGTAGCACGGTCCTTGATTCTCGTCCCCATTTCCCACGGGATCCAACCTTCCCTTTCCGTTTTCCCTCGGCTCCCATCAGGTCCGTGACCAACCCAGAGGTGTCGATAGTCTGGTGACCTGCAGCAAAACGGCCGGGAAGGGACGTCAGCTAACGAGTCGCATGAAGATGGTTTCCACGGCTTCCTCTTGCACCAGAACTGGGACGGTACCAGTGTTTGCAGTTACTTTTGCTTTCTCGGAGAGAATACAGATAATGAGATGTCGACATTAACACCTCGTGAATACACTGAGCTTTCTGTATCGCTTTATTCAGCATTGACTGTAGATAAGGGCAGCAGCGAACAGTCACTGAAGCTTAAAGAACGTTTTTAAAACAAGTACCAAGGCCTCATATTTGTTTGGAAGCTTTTATTTTCAGGGAATAATACTGTTTAAGGGTCACTTTGGAAAGATTTACAAGTTGCAGAGGACTCAAGGGCCCGTCTCAAGATGCACCAACATCCAGTTAAAACATTTGTTTTGGAACGAAAAAAGGAAACTGTTTCTTTCTCCCTTCTTCCCTCAAACAGAGCAGAGGCCACAAGTGCGGCCCCTGTTGAGCAAAGACATGATCCACGTAATCCTGAGACTGCTGAGCAGGGCCTGTTGTGACGTGACAAGGTGTCGAGGGTTAAGATTGCGGGTGACAATAAAACCCTGGCAGATGTATTGTTAACCCCCTCTTCCCCCCAACTTCCCCCTTTTTGCCCCTCCCTCTCCCCTTTTCCCACTCAGGACAGGCAACCGGGAGGGAAAGAAGGACAGAGAGAAGAGAGTTGGAAGAATTAACAATGTTTTACTAATGCTACTAATAAGAATAGAGAAAATAATACAAAATATACAAAACCAATCTTGAAAGTCCCAGCAACTGCAGAGCCGGCACCCAAAGTCCTGGACTGGACCGTGCAGCCAACCGGAGCTGGATTCAGTCTGTCAATCGGCCTCAGTTTGCAGGGACGACTAGCAAGGTCCTCTCCTAATGTCGCCATAAGGAAAAAGGGAAAAGGGAGCAAAAGGGACGAGATCCTCGTGATCTCCCACTTTTATATGAAGTATTCACGTGAATGGGATGTTATACACAGTTGGTCAGTTTCTCGGTCACTTGTTTCTCGTCGCCCCTCTCACGAGATGTCCATCCGTGCTTATCAATAAGTTTGCATTCCATTGCTAGGTTTACCAAAACATGTGTCTGGTTCTCCAGGAAAATGCAGTTAATATGAGGCTTTAGCTGACAGGAAAAATTCACTGAAAGAGAAACTTGTTTTTAGCAAAACCAGGACAGAAGGGGTGATGGTTTTCAGCTACAGGGGGGGAGATTCAGGCGGGACATGAGGAAGAAACTTCAAACCGTTTTTGGTTCGTTGCTTCAGGCCCTGCTGGACGGAACCTCTGAGAAGGAGCTGGGGCTGAGCTCGGCCTTGTAAAACCGAGGGAAAAGGAACGCTTCACTTCTCCTCTCACAAAGCTCCTCCCAGCCTCCAAATCCTCTTTTCCCCCAGAGAAACCCCAGGATCTCAGGGACTCCCCCAGGGATCCCAGAAACCACCGGGACCCCCCCAGCCCCACAGGGACACTCACAAGAACCCCTGGGACGCCCCCCAAACCCAGGGTGCCCCCCAATAACCCCTTTCTCCCCTCCAGCCCCCCAGGGACCTCACAACCCACCCAGGACCCCCAAGGGGCAGCTGCATGTGGGGGGGGGGGGGGGCTCTGACACCCCAAAAGTGACGGGGCACATGGGGTGATGTGGACCCCCCTGGGGTGTTTTGGGGGGTCCCAAGTTGCCGTCCCCCCCCCACTTTAGAGTTGTTGTACAAATTGTCTCTATATTTGTACCTGGGGGAAAAAGTGGCCCCTCCCCAGCGCTGCGCCCCCAAACCTGGGGGAGCCCGGGCGGGTCCTCCGGGTCCCCCCACTGGCACGGGGGGGAAACGAAAGGATTTTGCACAGAAACATTAATTATATTAATTATTATTAATTATTAATATTAATAATTATATTAATTATTTATTAATTTATTATTATTATATATTAATATTTTAATATAATAAATTATTATTTAATAATTTAGTAATTATTATCACTTATTTATTATTATAATTATTTATTATTATTAATATTAATAATAATAATTAATTATTGGTGGGAACAAACTGAGTTGAGGCCTAAACGAAGCGATTTAGTCACGTGATCAGAGTGATATTGGCTATTCAACTGTTTAACCACAGAACTTTTAAATTACAGAATGCAGATTAGAGGATTTTTAATTACAGAAAATATTTCACTGTTTAATTATGGGTTTTTAATGCGGAGAGGGACCGATGCAGTGGGTTTTAAGCACAAGGCTCCACAGATCACCGCTGCCTCTGACGGACATTTGATCCCAAGAAATGTAATTGGAAATGAATTTAATTGGAAATGTTCTTCATCAAACTGTTTAGGTCACTTTAGAGATACAAAAAGTTTTTAAAGCAAAACATTAATCCCAGTAAATTTACCACAACATTCCCTCCCGTGAAATAAAAATTCAATCAAAACCTCAATAAAACTTCAAAATTTGGGGGGTTTTAGTGAACATTCAGACGTCATGTTCAATTTTACACGTTTAATTAATACACTGGAGGCCTTGGTGCGGGGGGGGTGGGTGGAGTGTGTGTCAAGGGGACATTGGGGGGACGTTTGGGGCGGTTTTGGGGTACAAAAGGGGGGTTGGGGGTCCGGGGGTTTGGGGCAGTCGCGGGGGGCGGGGAGCGATCGGGATGTGCGGGGGTCCCTGGGGGAGTGTTTGCTGGGGGCAGGCGGGTCAGCAGCGCCTCCCCTGGTCCCTCCCGCCGCCTGCACCCCAACCCCCCTACAGCTCCCCTGCACCCCCAGACCCGCCCCGTGCCCCCCGCAACCCTCCGGAACAACCAAACGCGCCCCCCCGCCGCTCACCCGGGACGGAACCGGCGGCGATCGCGGTCCCGGCGCGTTGCTGAGGAGGATTTTCAACCGCGGAACTGCGGGGGGGCGATCAACGGGACCCCCCCCCCCTCACACTGCTGCCCGAGGGCAACACGGCGACCGCCCGACCCCGGCCGGCGGGGCCGCACCCCCGGGCCCCCGCCCCGCCCCGCGCAGCCGCTGCAGCCGCAGGAACCGCCCGTGGCAGCGGCGCTGCGGCAGCAGCAGCGGGACGAACCGCCACGGCTCTGCGTGGCCACGCCCCCGGCACCGCCATTGGCCGCACAGCCGGCGTGTCACCGTCCGTCAGGACCCGTCCCGAGCCGCGATTGGCCTGGAGGCGGCCTCGTGATGCCCATTGGCTGTGCCCCTTAGGGCGGGAATTCCCCCCTCCCACCAGCCCCAAGATGGCGGCGGCGCGGCCGCGCTTTCCCGCGGCGCCGTCGCCCTTCGCGGCCTCTCGCTGCTGCGGCTGCAGCGGGGGCGGCGGCTGCGAGAGGCCGCACGGCGCCTGCGGAGCTCCCGGCACCGCCGGGCGCAGGCGCGGAGCCGCCGCCTCTTCGTTTCGCTGTGGCTGAGGGAGCGCTCGGGCGCCTGCGCCGAGTACCGGGCGGTGGAGCAGCAGTTCGGCGTCTCCCGCTCCACCGTGAAATAAATAACTTGGGCTTTTTCAATGGATAAACAACGTTTAATCCAATTCCTTAATTGTATTCCTTAAACACGTGTTCATTAGAGCATAAGCAAAACAGCGCTGGGTGTGTGGGGGATTCGCTCTGCCCAACACGCACACCTTGAAACAACAAGAGGTGTGCTTAAATACAGTAAGGTGTTACATATTCATAATGACCCCAGGAACGTCTGTACATATTCATAACCTTTCCCGCTTCTTATTAAAATGAGTCTCAGAGAGCCATTTCCATAGTTTCCTCCTTGACCCTCCCCTGTTGCGCCTGCGCAGTGTCACTTGGTGGCTTTGAGGAGGGGTCTCTATGGTCTCTATGGGTCACTATGGGTCTCTATGGTCTCTGTGGTCTCTATGGACTCTATGGTCTCTGTGGGTTTCTATGGGACTCTATTGTTTCTGTGGTCTCTATGGGTCTTTATGGGACTCTACGTATCTCTATGGTCTCTATGGGTCTCCCAAGCTGCCAAGTCGACCAAAACCAGACTGGCGCCCCTTTTGCTGTAAATCTTGGCTGTCTTGTCTCCTCAAGGTTACAGCTGGTGCTGGAAAACTTCTGATCTCGGCATTTAATGAAGTCCTGCTTTTTTTAGCACAATTAGTTACATACAGCTCTAAACTAGATATTAATAATGTGGTTTAAAATGTTAGCTTGTTAGTAGGCCCTTATTACATAGTCGCTTAACCCTTAAAATGTTAGTTCCCAATATCAGTCTAACTTCCTAAACAAGCTTCATAACTTTTTACAGAGAACTTACCCACCTTTCCCTTTTCCAGGTTCAGAGCCCGAGCCTCATTTGGTTGTATCTGTAAACACCAAACATCTCAGCACGAACCACAACTGCATTTCTCACAACCGTCTGCACGATCCTGCGGGACGTCTGCGAGGCCGTCGTGGCCAACCTGGCCCCGGCCTTCGCCGCCCCGCCAGCCGCCGCGGGCGGGTTTGCGCTGCCGCAGCTGCAGGGGTGCTGGCGCGGCTCGCGTCCCCATGCGCGCTCCCGCCGAGGACGCCGCCAGCTACAGCGCGGGGCGCGGCTGGCACGCCGTGGAGCTGCAGGCCGCCGTCGACGCCCGCGGCTGCTTCTGGGACGTCGAGGTGATGCCGCCGGGTGTCAGCCTCCGGCGCTCGGCTCTGCACCGGCGGGCACAGCGGGGTGGGCTCTGCCCCGCGCCCCCCGCGCAGCTGGGGGCAGTGACAGTCCCCGCGTACCTGCTGGGCCGCCCCGGCGACCCGCTGCTGCCCTGGCTGCTGCGGCCGTTCGGCGGGGCGGAGGCGCGGGGGGCGGCGGGGGGCGGCGGCGGTTCAACGCGGGGGCGGTGGGGAGGCTGCGGGGCCGCTGGCGGTGCCTGCAAAAGCGCAACGACACGGACCTGGGGTTCCTGCCCACGCTGCTGGTGGCCTGCGTGCTGCTGCACAACGTGTGCCAGGCCCGGGGGGAGCCCTGTCCCCGCCACTGGCTGAGCCCCGCGGCGAGGATGGGGACGGCGAGCGGCAGGGGGGCGTGGAGAGGCAGGAGGAGGGGGAGGGGGATGGAGATGAAGAGGAGGGGGCGGCTGCACGGCGCATCCGGGAGGCACTGGCTGCTGCCCTGCAGGGCTGAGGGGGGACCCAGGCATCCGGACCAACATTGGAGGGACCCAGAAGTCCCGGACCCACATCTGGGGGGACTCAGGAGTGCACGACCCACAGATTGGAGAGACCCGGGTGTCCAGGAAGGGTGTTGGGTCATGGCAATAAAGTTGTGTTTGGAAAGGAACTCTGAAAACACCTGGTTTCACCTGAAAACTGGGGGGTGGGGTGATCACACCTGGACCCTGCACCCCTCAGTTGGGGCCTGTGACCCCCACGTTGGTCCTGGCCCCACAGTGGAGGGTTCCCTCCCCTCTTGCCCCAAAATTGGGGCTTTTTACTTTTCCTAAAGTCACTTCTATTTTTTTATTTCAATAAATCAACATTATAAAAGGAGACTGGGGGGAAGGGCAGCCCCAGATGCTGGGGTGTCTGTCCCGTGCCCCCTCATATGTTGTCACACATCACCCCACAACTGCCAGAAACGGCCCCATGTTGCCCCAGGGGCACCAGAATTGCCTCCAAACAACACGGCGGCCCCTGGGGCACCGGAATCACCTCAGGGCTCAAAACGGCAGCCAGAGGGACACAAAGACCTCACACTGCTGCAGCTTCTCTTCATTTCTGGAGCTGCTCCTGAGGCCGCGACAGCTCATCCTGCTATGCAGGTGTCAACTGGACAAGAGCTCTGGCTTTCCTAAAACCAGCCCTATTTCTAAGTTCGCCTTTCTGTCCTCCCTTACGTCCACACCTCTCGGATGCTTCCTCTTCCCTGCGGAGCTTCCTCGGGAGTTTCCTGTTTCTCGAGCTTCCCTCCTGACAGCTCTGCTTCTTCTCCTGGCTGTTGCTGAGCACAGAAACCAGCAATTTCTAGATCTTTCCAGCCCATTCACACCATGACTCTGTCCAACAGTGACATTTCAGTCTGGGCTCTTCTTGCTCCTTGTTGGATGATTCACTGATCTTGAATGGGCCTTTGGTTTGTTAAACTGCCGATATTGCTTCTAGTCCATCACCTTGAAGGTTCTGTTCAGTGCAAATATATCCTTTTCTTCCCAGCAAAGTGCAGAACAGGCCCCGTTGTGCAGATGTTTGTGATGTCTTCGCCTTGGCCTCAAAGTAATTTCTTTACTCCCCAGTTGACTCCGTTCTTCCCAGCAAAGTGCGAACCAGACCTGATCTCACAGGTGCTCAGTGCAGTCTGGAGCTGTTTTGGTGAATACCAGCAGAATTTTACAGCTTCAGATTTCTGCAAATTCAGCTCCCTAAGTACCATGAAGCAAAGAGGATATTAAAAATCACACAACCTTATCATTCTGGGTGATTCGTTCGATCTAGGAGGCCTTTAATTAAGCTAAGTGATTGATGTGAGACTTAAATTGGGCTCGTCCACTGATCTGTGAGCAGCACAACCATTGCTGTATGGGCAGCTTGCTCAGCAGAGAGCTCACAGCAGCTCCCCAGGCTGCCGTGTTGATGGAACAAAGTGGCTGTTTTGTAGTCCAGTGGCAGACCCTGGGAAAGGTCTGCACGAGGCTCCGTGCACCCACATCTTGAACCTCTCTGGACCTCCTAACCACCCCCCTTCTAATCCAGCCCAGGATGCCATTGGCCTTCGTTGTCACAGTTCGGTGTGTTGTTTGCTTCCTCGGGGTTTCCCAGCGGCAGTTCTGGGCCTGGCTGCAGCCCCGGCCTTTCCCTCCTCTGGATCCTGCACCAAACTGCTGCTGGTTTGGCTGGGGGGTCGATGCCTCTGCCAACTCCCCCACTCGAAGCCACAGGACAAGACCCAAATTTGCCCGTCTGCAGCTCAGAACCTGCGCTCATCCCATCTCCCTCCCTGCGGGCTGTTAGAAACCACGTTCCTGACCCCATGAACGTCCCCGTTCTCCATCCGGCTCCTCTGCTGAGGGGATGTTTGTGCCCGGGCAGGCGGCAGCCGTGTCGCCCCAGCAGAGCCCACAGGGTGTCCCTGCCCTGCTCAGCCCTGGGGACCCCAGTGTGACGTCAGAGCCGCCACTGCAATGTCAGAGTTGGCCAGCGTGGCCTTCCCGCCCGGGGAAGGAGCCCCAGCTGCCATTTGGCTGTTGCCCTGGGCAGGCAGCTCCTGCTGCGGGTGCTGTGGGGCTGCTCGAGCTGTTGGTGCCTGGACAGGCCAAGTGCTGCGCTGAGCGGGGAGCCCGCCCTTGCCAGCCATGGCCAGGAGAAAGGCACCCCGGAGAAGATGCCGAGAGGCCTCCAAAGGCTCCTTGGAGGCCAAGGCCGACCAAGAGCTGGCAGGGGAGGCAGCGGGGCCGAGCCGCTGCCAGACGAGTGGGTAAGAAGTTGGCTGCTCCCAGCCGGGTTGGGGTGGGAGCTGGGACGCAGTGAGACATGGCCTGTGGGGTGCGGAGCAGCATGGGGAAGATGACAGAGGCTTCTGGAGAGAGAAACAGAGCTGGGGAAGTGACTGGAGCACAAGTGCGATGGGAGCAGCTGATGGACCTGGGGGGTTCAGCTGGAGAACAGGAGCTGAGGGGAGACCTTCTGATCTCTGAACTGCCTGAAAGGAGCTTGGAGCCAGGGGGGTCGGGCTCTGCTCCCCAGGAACAAGCGCCAGGAGCAGAGGAAACGGCCTCAAGTTGCGCCAGGGGTGGCTGAGGTTGGATGTGGGGAACAATTTCTTCCCCAAAGGGCTGTGGGGCATTGGAACAGGCTGCCCAGGGCAGTGCTGGAGTCACCATCCCTGGAGGGGTTGAACAGACACACCGATGAGGTTCTCAGGACATGGGATAGTGACGGTGTTGGGATAGCGGTTGGACTCAATCTTGAGGGCCTCTTCCAAGCAAAATGGTTCTGTGATTCTATGAAGAAGACTCTACGGTTTGTGAATCCCCCTGTCTGCAGGGAGGGCTCTGGGCTGGACGGCTGGCTCACTGTCCTGGCCAAAAGCCAGTGTGCAGCAGGAGCTTGTGGGGAGGCCAGGATGGAGCACGTTCTCCTCTGCACCAGAGACCCTGTGAGAGATCATGACAGATCGTGCCAAGTGTGGGATGGACCAGCTTGAGGAGATGGGGAAAGGAAAGGGGACCCCGGCAGCAGTCCGGCTGTGCTGCCTCTGTCCCCGCAGCTGGGACGTCCCCTGCGAGGCTTCCCGAGGCCGAGCTCTGGCCAGGGCCTCGGCTCACACAGCGTGGGGCTGGTGGGCAAGCGGCATCTCCCTTTGTCCTCCCGCAGGAGCCCCGGCACGAGGCTGGAGCTGGTGACGCGATTGTGGAAGTCAAGTCCCAGCTCAACCATTCAAGGATCTGCAAAGTGGTGCAATGAGGCCACAAAAATTGCATGTAAGCTCAGCCACTGCTGCTCGCTGTGACGTGCTTGGGGTGAACTCCTGGAGAGGAGACCTCAAGAGACAGGCCTGACTTGTTTCTGTTTTTTTTTTGCCCAGGGATGGTCTTCAGCCTCACTTGCCATGGGGCAGGTGCCCTGGTCTCCCTGTGGACACCTCTGCTGAATATGTGCGTCTTTGCCGTGTACGTAGTACAGGTTTCTGCTGTGGATGGGGGGAAGGGGATGTCCAGGGCCAGTGCAAGCAAAGGGCAGAGCAGGGCGTGTTCCCCAGCCCAGACATGAGGGAGAAATTGTTGCCCCCAAGGGTGGGGAGAGCCTGGCCCAGGTTGCCCAGAGAGGTGGTGGATGAACCATCCCTGGAGACATCCCAGGCCAGGCTGGACGGGGCTCTGAGCAACCTGAGATGGTGAAGTGTCAGGGATTGGCTCAAGGAGCGTGGACATGAGTCCACCGAGCAACTGTACGAGCAGAGCCCATTTTAGTTGACATAAGTAGGCCTTAGTTAGGTTGTCTATTAGGCCATGGGAAAGGGGGGAATGAAAAAGTACTGACTAAGGCAGGGTCAGGATATCCTTGAAGAGATAAGAGTCAGAAGAATGCGGGATGCGCATAGCTAGCTAAACCCAAGTAGGTGGAGTAAGTAAATGTAACCTTTTAGTGCTTAGCCTATTAGATAGAGACAAGTATGCATAATTATGGTATTTGGTATAAATGCACGCTATCTCGGGCAATAAAGTTGCATCATGCTTTATCACTCACATTGAGTCGGCCTGCATGTTTTCCTCAGCCGCGTACTCGCAGTGAAGATGTCCCTGCTCATGGCAGGAGGTGGCTTTGAAGGTCCCTTCCAACACAAACTATTCTGTGATTCTATGTGAGAAAAAACTTGCTTTCTCAGCCAAAGAGAGAGCGAGGTCCACACCACAAGGCTGCTGACAAGTGTCTTCATTTGCTCTTTATGGGTTATTTTCCTTCTCTTTCAGAAGGTGCTCCTGCTGCTCTTCCTCTGGGGAAGAGCTGCCAGTAGTGTTGAGCAGTGTGGACAGACATCATGTTCCTTCTGGGCATTTTCAGCAGGAACCTTCCCAAATGGCAGCTTTTCAGCCTAAAAATGCAAATCCAGCTGTGAAGGGTTTTGCTCGAGACTTGGTTCCTTGGCAGCCCCTGGACTCCCTCTTTTTCAGGCACAAGATTGCCCCAACAAAGAAGTGGTTTGTGTTTGACATGCAGAGGATGCACTTCTTGAGGTTCTTCTGAGTCATCCTCTTGTTGCTCCTGGTGGCTCTTGGCATTTACTGCGCGACCTCGATGCCAGGGTGGACAACACGGGCAAAGGGATGGATGGAGGTGGGTGACTCCTGCAAGGGAGCACTGCTGACAGCGGCTGGAGAAATCACGGGCTCTTCTGCTCCCGTGCAGGGCGACCCAAAGAAAGAGCAGCTTGTGCCGTGTCTCCTGGGGAAGCCTCCCCCGGGGAGCCCTGGCAGCTCCGGTGGTGGAGACTCTAACGGGGAATTGTTCCCTTTCAGGAGCAGATCTGTGGGTCTGCGATCAAACGGAAGATCCAGAGGTAAGAGATGTTTCCTGAGCTGCAACTGGGTCTGTGCAGAAGCCTCAGCCAACACCTCATACTACCTGCACCCATTTTCCTAGAGCCGGTGCTCCTGTCTTCCCCTCTTCCCTTGCTCAGCCCAGTGAGGAGGGAAGCGCTGGCAAAGCCGGGCGAGCACCCGTGTCTGTGCTCCGTGCTGAGCTCTGATGCTCTCCAGAGGGGATGGACATCTCTCTAACGAGATCTGCTTTCCTGGTCCTTCAGCGATTATCAGCCTATGTTGGCCGCACAAACCCAAAATATGCGGCGTCTGCTGCAGGAGGTGGCTCAGCTGAGGGTGCAGCTCATCAGCGCGAGGAAGGTGAGCGTGCATTTGGGGAAGGAGGTTTGGCTGGGCGGAACCCCCGAGAAAGCCTCCTTGGGGTTGTTGGTGGGTTTGGACTGCTGACCGTGCTGTTCCTCAACCAGGCAGCGTCCGAGGTGGCTTCGCAAGTCTCCGTGGAGATGTCTGACTGGGCCCTGCAGAGCGCTGGTACGGACACAAGCAGCCCAGCCGTGCTCCCGGCGCTGCTCTCCAAAGCGGCAATGAGGACAGGTGTGGGACAGGATTTGCTGGCCTCAACAAAACTCCCAGCACTTATCAATTGGTAAAAGGAGACATGCTGGAACTTGTTGGTCACAGGCCATGGGAAGGATAAAGGCAAGAACCTTACTTAGAAGGAATAGAGAGTGCTGACTCTATGTTTAGACAAGGTTTATGAGTTAGTAAGGTTGTAAAACAATCGTTCTGTAAAAGAGGAACTACTGTTCTTGCACAAGGAACGCTGCTTGAGTTAAGGTAGTAGCTGTTTAAGAAAATGTCTTAGCATTAGCCAATCTGTGAATGTCTAGTGTACAGTGTAGACCAGTCAGCCTGTAGCACAGTATCAGGAACACCAATCAGCTCGAAACACGTTGCTGAGGAAAAGTATAAATGTATGTGAAGTACACTAATAAAGCCAACATTTTGTTTGCATCAAACTGCATCCCGTCTCTCAATCGCGGCAGACAGGACTAAAAAATGAGGAGCTGGCAGCGGCCTCACAAATCATGTCTGAGCACCAAGTCCTCCTCTTGCGCTCATCTGCCGCCCCTTCCTTCCAGGTGCCGCCGTCGACACGCGGAGAACTTCCCAGACCTACAGCTGCCAAGGGAATTGGATCTGCTGGGCTTTACGGCTGTTTCATGCGTTCAACCCTCCTGAGACTGTTCTGCAGATATGGCAGCAGAAATCCTCAGTGCTGGTTTCCTTCCTTCCTGAGAACTTGGAGACTGAGCTCAGGAGCATTTCCCAGCTGCAGCAGACCCCACAGACACCCCGGTGCCTGCGCTGCAAGCTCCGGGAGCAGTTGTGTTGGCCCCAGCGCTCTCTCACGCTTCATTTCTCTGCTGTTCTGGTTGCAGCTGGATGTTTCCCCAGGGAACTGCTGGCCTTTCCAAGGATGTCAGGGCCAGGTGGTCATCCGGTTGCCAGCATGAGTCCATCTGAGCACCGTCACCGTGCAGCACGTCTCCAAGGAAGCCTCTCCCTCTGGGTCTGTCATCAGCGCCCCCAGAGATGTCGTCGTCTTTGTAAGTCTCTGCTGGGCATTTCTGCCTGGGATCTGGCCCTGGGGCAAAGCCATGACAGCAACTTTGTGCATCCTTGGAGGTTTGTTCCCCGCTCACTCCTGAGCCCGGCCGTGCCCTGGCATGACACTTCAAGGGCTCGAGAGGTTTCCTCCCTCTCAAGACTTATTCTGGCCAAAGCACCTCAGGGTTCTTCACCAAAACTCCAAGCAGAGGCTGAGCTCCAGCCCAACCAGCGCCAGACGAGTGCTGGAGTCCGAGGAGAGGCTGGGAACAGGACGGGGCTGATCCAGCACATACGTCCTCTCAGTGGACGTCATCCAGTCTCTTCTTGAACACTGTCAGGCTTGGGGCCGTGACACCTCCCTGGGGAGCCTGTTCAGTGTCCAGCAGCTCTGGGTGAAGAACCTTTTCCTCATGTCCAACTGACCCTCCCCTGGGACATTGTCCTCCCATTCCCTCGGGTTCTTTCATTGGTCACCAGAGAAAAGAGCTCATCTCTGCCCCTCCTGCTCCCCTGCTGAGGAACCTGCAGCCCCATGAGCTCTGCCCTCAGTCTCCTCTTCTCCAGGCTGAACAAACCCATCCCTGCCCCTCCTGCTCCCCTGCTGAGGAACCTGCAGCCCCATGAGCTCTGCCCTCAGTCTCCTCTTCTCCAGGCTGAACAAACCCAGGGACTTCAGCTGCTCCTGATAGAGCTTCCCCTCCAAACCCTTCACTAACTTCGTCGCCTCCTCTGGACACTCTGCAGTAGCTTTATATCCTTTTCTCCTGTGTCCTCAGCCCTGCACACAGTGAATGCCCCCGGTGAGGCCGCCCCAGTGCAGAGCAGAGCGGGACAATCTCATCCCTGCCCGGCTGGCCGTGCTGTGCTGGATGCACCAGGACACGGTCCCTCTTGGCTGCCGGGGACACTGGTGGCTCATGTTCAACTTGCTGTTGACCAAAACCGCCAGGTCCCCCTCTGCAGAGCTGCTCTCCAGCACCTCGTCCCCCAATCTGTCTGTACAGCCAGGGTTGCCGTGTCCCAAGTGTTCATCTTCAGAAAGGCACCTCTTTCTGTCTCACTCCACATTCCTGCAAGTTAAACTCCTTTGCTTATTGCACAGAAAACTTTCATCAGTTCTGCATCCCTCTGAAGAACGTTTTCTGTGGACTAAAATGTCCTGTGCTTGTTGGGACATTGGCACCTTGGGACAAGAGGAGTGGACACCCTTCATAGAACTTCAAGATCTCCATTAGCTTTCCCATCACTGTGGATATTTTTCTGACCTGTGGAGCTTCCCTCTCTCCCTCTTCAGGCAGCCAGGAAGGCTTCTGTGTGATGTGCAGAATGGAAGCGCGTGTTAACGAGGTCCTGCATTCCTCAGCCAGTGCCATCGAGCCTTGGGCGGTTGCCAGAGTCCTCATCCATAAGCCATTTCAGGTACTTTGACATGTTTTTTGCCGTTCCTGTAGGAGAGAACTAGTAACTTCTTCTTTCTTAGAAATTTCCAGCATGGCAGGCAGGAGGACGCCCACGAGTTCTTTGCACTGTGGATGCCGTGCAGAGATCTTGTCTGAGTGGAAACAGCAAGTAAGCACAAGCAAATTGTCTTTCCAGCCTTCCGGAGCCCTTTGGGCTCCTTGATATAATCCCATCAAGGAAAACTATGCCCAGGGCTTTCAAAGCCAGACTCTTGGAGGAGATAATTCTCTGCCTTCCAATTTGTTTCCAGTGCAGTGGGTGTGAAGAGCGTAACCCACCAGATTTACTTCTAGTTGGAGCTTGGTCTTAATCACCGCATCCCTGAACACTCTAACAGCCTGCTTGTATTCCTCCCAGGTGGTCTGTCCTTTTTTCCACATTACATAAACCTCCTTCCTCCACCTGAGTTTTGACAGGAGCTTCTTACTCATCTTTACCAGCCTCTTACTCCTTTACTTGATTTCTTCCTTATAGGGATGCATTGGTGTTGCACTTGGAGGAAGTGATGTTTGAATATTAGCCAGCTCTCTTGGACCCTCCTACCTTCTGGAGCCCTGTCCCATGGGATTCTTCCAAGAAGGACCTTGAAGAGGCCAAATTTCACCCTGCTGAAGTCTATGGTTTTAGTCCTACTCCTTGTCCTGCTTCTTCCACACAGGATCTTGGACTCCACCATCTCGTGGTTGCTTCAGCCGAGACTGCCCCCAACTATGACATCACCAAACCAGATCTTCTTGGTTTGCTAGGACAAGGTACAGCAGCACGCCTCTCCTCGTTGGCTCCTTGTCACGGTCCATTTGGTGATGGACTCGTGATGGTTCGTTCACCTTGATCTCAAAGTGCAAAATTAAGGCAACCAAAATGCCAAGGTATTATAGTTCAATCAAAGAGTGTTACTTTATTATTTTGTCCATAAAGTAGCACATGATAGCGTGAGTAGAGAAAAAGGGAAAGAAAAAAAAAAGGGGGGAAAAGAGGGTTGGTTACCACCACGGGTCCAAAGGCGTCCCTATGGTCCCAGGTCCCGAACTGCATCCTGCCGGTCCTTCGTCATGATCCGTGATCCTTTGGTGGGGAGATCTCAATGATATCCAGTCAGGAACCATCTTTATGCTTCTTCACTCCACCTCGCTCCCATTGTTTGAGGCCAATCTCCACCTTTGTTTCACAATCCAGGCTTAACCGCACAGGCTCGAAGAATCTCTGCTTCACCTGCTAGAACTCATCTGTGCCTGCATGGCCTCACATTCAGGGGTCTCTTTCTGGTCCGTTGGGTGACCTCAAGACCCCCCGTGAGCCTCTGCACATGCTTTTCTTCGTCAGCCTTTGTAAGAGGGAGGAGGTGGCGGACAAGTTTGGCTGACACAGCAGGTGAAAATCTGTCTTCTGGACAACAGCTACTGTCCCCAGGTCAGAGAGACCCGTGCAACACAATTCTTCTCTTCAGGCCTCTCTCCAAGTCATTGTCCATGTGTTCTTTCTGTCAGGGCCTCAGTTCCCTCAGTTCCTGATGACAATGTTTCAGGCAAATATTGCTCCATCTTGAGAGCAACTCTTACACTCCTCCACCACCTGTGTCAAGAAGTTGTCATCAATGATCTGTAGGAACCTCCAGGACTGTGCGTGCTCAGCTGTGTTGTCCACCCAGCAGGCATCAGGGTGATTGAAATCTCTCATGAGAACCAGGACATGTGACTGTGAAGCTACTTCCAGCTGTCTGTAGAAAGCCTCTTCAACTTCCTTCTCCTGATCATGTGGCCTGTAGTAAACACCCACAGCAGTGTCCCCCTTGTTAGCTTGTCCCTTACCATCAGGTCACCATCAATATAACCCCTGAGCTCAAAGTGGAGGCAGTTGTGATACCTAAAATCAGCAATTAGTAATAAAATAAGTTAATAAGAATAAGGCTCATAGACCTTAGACACTTACTAAGTTAATAAGAATAAGGTTCACAGATATTAGGTATTAGGCACTTGTTAGGCCTTGAGTCACAGGAATGGTATTTGTTGAGATAAGCAGGAGAGGGTTAGGAGACAGTGCCCTTGCTCTCAGAAGATAAAGTACTGAGACCAGCCCAGAGTCCAGCTTGAGACCGGTTCATGCTGTCTTTCTGGTTATGAGACAAATAACAAAGGGATTGCGCCTGCCCAGGAGCTGGGATCAAAGAGCAGACAGCCTGAGAAAGATGTCTTACGTACTATGCACTGCCGCAGCGGTGGCAGTAGGAGCTATGAGGTCACTGTCAGTGTAACCAGTGAGCACACAACGCTGGCAGTAGAGGCTGTGAGGTCACTGTCAGTATAACCAATGAGCACACAGCAGTGGCAGTAGAGGGTGTGAGGTCACTGTCAGTATAACCAATGAGCACACAGCAGTGGCAGTAGAGGGTGTGAGGTCACTGTCAGTATAACCAATGAGCACACAGCAGTGGCAGTAGAGGGTGTGAGGTCACTGTCAGAATAACCAATGAGCACACAGCGGTGGCATTAGAGGGTGTGAGGTCACTGTCAGTGTAACCAATGAGCACACAGCAGTGGCAGTAGAGGGTGTGAGGTCACTGTCAGTATAACCAATGAGCACACAGCGCTGGCAGTAGAGGGTGTGAGGTCACTGTCAGAATAACCAATGAGCACACAGCGGTGGCAGTAGGAGCTCTGAGGTCACTGTCAGAATAACCAATGAGCACACAGCGGTGGCAGTAGAGGGTGTGAGGTCACTGTCAGTGTAACCAATGAGCACACAGTGCTGCAGTAGAGGGTGTGAGGTCACTGTCAGTGTAACCAATGAGCACACAGCAGTGGCAGTAGGAGGAGCAGTGCTCATGTCACCGGTGACACCCCATGGCCATGGAGCTCAGTGCCAACTGTCCATGTGCTGTCACAGGGTCCCCAGGAGGTACAGGAGCTGCCCAACCCCGTGCCTGCGAGGCCGGAGGAGCAGCCCCCGCAGCCCTGGCTGCAGCCGTCGAGCTGGGGGTGTCTCGGGGGCACCGCAGGGATGTGCCCGGGCACGGCGCCAGGAGGAAACCACAGACTTCCTGCCCGGGCGCCGCGAGGGGAGCGCGGGGGCTGTGGTTTGTGCACCTGCAGGCTGCAGCTCTGATCCACCCGTGGGGAATAACGGCCCCTCGGTGACACGCTGACAGTCAGGGACACGTCTGAGCCTCCTGGCTGCACGTCTGCTGCCAGGACAGGGACGTGTCCCAGCTCCAGCTCCTGTGAGGGACCTTCTGCGGGCTCTCCAGGGAGCGGTGGGTGAGCCAGCGCTCCTGGGATGGGGCTCTGCCCTGGGCTAAGGCCCTTTCCCAGTGCTGCTCCCCGCACAGCGGGCTCTGTCACAGGGGCTGTTTCCTTCTCTTCCTGACACAGCCCCGGTGCAGTCCCAGCCCCCTGGGTCTTATGGCACCGGGGTGACTGAACACTCTCACCTCGGGCTCTTGGATGTGCCTGTCGCAGCACATGCTCAGTGCTCCTGGTCCACACTCAGAGCTCAAGGAGTAAAAAACTGTTTCCCCCACTACAGCCAGCCCTGTCCTGTGATGTTCTACCATTGCAGTGCTGTGACACCTGCAGCGGAGCCGTCCCTCATATATGGTCATGAACGGCACTGGAGAAGTTCATTGGAGGACTGGGCCGTGTCGGAGGGGAGATAGCTCCCGATAATGTCTAAAAAGGTGCTGCTGCTTCGATTGGCTCCTCCTGTAACCGGGGGGCATCTGCAGAGATATATTGCCCTTCCGTCATCATTGCTCACACAAGTCCCTGGAGCTGTGGCAGGGAGTGCGGCACAGAGGGATGTGCCATCAGGGCAGGAGGCTCAGGATGGGCACAGAGGGACTCGTGTCCCCTCAGACGCTGTGGCTGCTCCTCTGGGTACAGCTGTGCAGGGGTAAGTGCTGACTCATTGTCCCACGGCCCAGGGCCAGCGGGTACCAGTGTGGTCATGGGCATCTGTCTGGGAATGGGGTTTCTTTGCAGGTGCTGCTGACACAGGGGGCAGAAGGTGCTCAAATCCATGGAGCCTGTGCCTTTCCCTGTGCCTGTCTGGGTGGGAGACAGTATCTCCTTTTCCGGGGCTCCAGTGTTCTGTGCCTGGCTGGATTCACAGACCCCCTGTCCTGGGGTACCTTTGGGGACCCCTTGTTTCCAGCACTCTGCCTCTGGACCAGTGGTGGCCTCACTGGTGATGGCAGCACCCAGAGATCCCCAGGGCACTGCCAATCTCTGGGCTGCCCCAGAGGGTTTGTGTGCTGCTAAGTGCCCCTTGTTCCAGGGGAGCCCTGATCCCATGAGGGCAGTTTGTGCCCCCAGAGAGAGAGGATGGGGACATCTGCAGTAGAGACATGTCCTTCCAGGGTGACATGGCCCAGGGCTGATGCCAGCAGAGAGGAGGGGATGTGGGATCCTCTGAATGGTCTCAGTGGGAACAGGGAATGCCCTGGGGATGGGGTTGGTTTGGAAGGTGTTGGGGCAGGTGTTTTACAGGAGAAGTTGCAGACATGGGTACACGGGGCGGTTCAGAGGGTGCTGGGCTGGGGGCAGCGGGTGCCCAGTGCAGAGCTGGACAGTGTGTGGGTGGGCATGGGTGGGGGGCAGGTGGACGGTGGGGTGGGAAGAGGTGCCTTGTGTGGTGGGATGGAGAGCCTGCAGGGGACGGGGTTCCCACCCTGACACCCACAGTGCTGGGGCTTGACACTAATCTGACTGGTCCTGTGTCAGTGTTTGAAGGTGCTGCGGAGGTGAGGCTGGTGGATGGCGGCAGGCGCTGTGCCGGGAGAGTGGAGGTGAAACATCAGGGACAGTGGGGGACCGTGTGTGGTCACTACTGGGGCATGAACGATGCAGCAGTGGTTTGTAAGCAGCTGGGCTGTGGGTCTGCTGTTGGAGCTCACCGGTACGGACACTTTGGGGCAGGATCTGGCCCCATTTGGATGGATAATGTCAGCTGTAAAGGCACCGAATCTGCCCTGTCTGACTGCAGACACAGAGGATGGGGTAAACATAACTGTGTTCATGCTGATGATGCTGGAGTGACATGTTCAGGTAAGGGATCAGACTGTTCCCACCTTTGGAGCTGGGATGGGGGAAGGGACCAGGCTCTGCCATAGGGAGCAACAAACATGCTGGATCTGGGCCCAGTGATGCTGGACATGCTGCTGAGCTGGGACTGTCATCACTGGTGTAACTGGTCCCTGGGGAAAGCTGTGACATCCCTGATGGGACAGGACCCCGTGCAGGCAGTGCTGACCAGCTGCCCAGCCCCTCCTGGTTGCCCACAGCTCCCCACACTGACCCATGAAACAGGCTCTTTGCCAGCACTTACTGACTCTTGTCTGTGCTGCCGTCACCCTCTGAGGCAGCTGAGGCCAGAGGGACACGCGGGTCTCCTATCCCCAGTCTGGCCATTGGCCTGGGACCTGCGCACCCCTGGGCAGAGCACGGTGTCCCTGGATGAGAATGTTCCCCTCGAGCAGGCAGGGGACGGCTCTGGAAAGCAGCAGCCGTGATAACAGCTGCTCCAATTCTGTGCTCTGGGACACCTCCCACCTAAAAGGAACCTCCCAACAGCCCAGGAACACCCTGGGATCACAGTGAGCCTCTGGTTGCACCAGGTGATGATGGTCCTGCCTGGCCCGAGCTCTGCAGGGGCTGAGCAGCTGCAGCTTCTTCACCATCTGGGCCAGTTCTCCTGGACCCCAACGGCTCACACGGCTGCGGTGCTGGGGGAGCGTGCCGGGCAGCACAGAGGACCTTGTGTGGGACCCTTTGTCTGAGCACGCCTGTGGCTGTGAGTGTGTGGCAGACACACACCTTGAGTGCTCTGGTGCTGTAGACAAGGGGAGGAGGAGCCTTGGATGTGCTTATGGCACCAAGACTCACCCAACAGCTTCCTCTGGGATGTGCAATGTGCAGTTTGGCCATGGTTTGCTTGGGGGTGATGTGGGACATGGGCAAGTAACTGCCAGAGGGCTCTGGGAACTCCCAGGTTCTTTGGTGGTTTTGTCCAGGATTTGTCCGTCTGGTGGACGGGAAGAGCCGCTGCTCAGGACGTGTGGAGATCCGTGATGGGGACCAGTGGAAAACTGTTTGTGGTTCCCACTTTGGCCCCAAGGCTGCTGACGTGGTCTGCAGGGAGCTGCGGTGCGACGTGGCCCTGCCTGTGTCTGGAGGAGGTCACTTTGGAGAAGGGGCTGGTCCCATGTGGGATGGAGAGCTGCAGTGTGTGGGGAATGAGTCCCTCCTGTCCTCCTGCCCCAGGGGGTCCTCCAGGGACCAGGCCTGCACCCAGATGAACAGCGCTGCTGTCAGCTGCACAGGTAAGGACTCAGGGTGGCGTGTTGAACACTGGGATGAAACCCACACTGAGGAGGGGACAGTTTGGGATTGTGAAGACAGGGAACTGGGGCATCTGTTCCCACAGGCTGGCAGAGACCTGACCCTCCTGGGGATCATAGACAAGGGCAGGGCTGGGCTGATGCCCAAGAACAAAGAGGGGCCATGGGCTGGGAAGGCTCCCTGGGATCAACATGTTGCTCCACAGGGGACACACAAAGGCCTGAGATGATGAGATGGGAGGTGCCCAGGGCAGACTGTGGCCCAGCTGAGCTGAGGGCCCTGGGAGAAGCAGCAGCGTGTGCTTGGGGATCCCTGGGGACAGGTCTTTTCCCAGGGTGCTGGCTGGGGAGGAGTGGGTGCTCTAGGTGGGTCTGGGCCAGGGGCAGGTTGGAGGGTCTGCAAGGGCAGAAGGAAGTGCTGAAAGCTCTGGGACCATAAATGACCCAGCAGGGCTGCAGCTGGACACCACAGCCTTGCACCGTCCATGTGGATAGAAAGGACCTCTGCACCACATTGGGGACAACCTGGAAGGGAGGGGTTCCCACCCTGACACCCACAGTGCTGGGGCTTGGCGCTGATCTGACTAGTCCCGTGTCAGTGTTTGAAGGTGCTGCGGAGGTGAGGCTGGCGGATGGCGGCGGGCGCTGTGCCGGGAGAGTGGAGGTGAAACACCAGGGACAGTGGGGGACCGTGTGTGGTCACTACTGGAGCATGAACGATGCAGCAGTGGTTTGTAAGCAGTTGGGCTGTGGATCTGCTGTTGGAGCTCCTCAGTACGGACACTTTGGGGCAGGATCTGGCCCCATTTGGATGGATAATGTCAGCTGTAAAGGCACCGAATCTGCCCTGTCTGACTGCAAGCATGCAGGATGGGGTGAACATAACTGTGCTCACATTCTCGACGCTGGAGTGACATGTTCAGGTAAGGGGTCATCCAGTTCTCACATTTAGTGGATGGGATTGGGGAACAGTCCTGGCTGTGCCATAGGGAGCAACAAACATGCTGGATCTGGGCCCAGTGATGCTGGACATGCTGCTGAGCTGGGACTGTCATCACTGGTGTAACTGGTCCCTGGGGAAAGCTGTGACATCCCTGATGGGACAGGACCCCGTGCAGGCAGTGCTGACCAGCTGCCCAGCCCCTCCTGGTTGCCCACAGCTCCCCACACTGACCCATGAAACAGGCTCTTTGCCAGCACTTACTGACTCTTGTCTGTGCTGCCGTCACCCTCTGAGGCAGCTGAGGCCAGAGGGACACGCGGGTCTCCTATCCCCAGTCTGGCCATTGGCCTGGGACCTGCGCACCCCTGGGCAGAGCACGGTGTCCCTGGATGAGAATGTTCCCCTCGAGCAGGCAGGGGACGGCTCTGGAAAGCAGCAGCGGTGATAACAGCTGCTCCAATTCTGTGCTCTGGGACACCTCCCACCTAAAAGGAACCTCCCAACAGCCCAGGAACACCCTGGGATCACAGTGAGCCTCTGGTTGCACCAGGTGATGATGGTCCTGCCTGGCCCGAGCTCTGCAGGGGCTGAGCAGTTGCAGCTTCGTCACCATCTGGGCCAGTTCTCCTGGACCCCAACGGCTCACACGGCTGCGGTGCTGGGGGAGCGTGCCAGGCAGCACAGAGGACCTTGTGTGGGACCCTTTGTCTGAGCACGCCTGTGGCTGTGAGTGTGTGGCAGACACACACCTCGAGTGCTCTGGTGCTGTAGACAAGGGGAGCAGGGTCTTGGATGTGTTTGTGTCACCAGCACTTCCCCAACAGCTTCCCCAGGGATGTGCAATGGCAGTTTGGCCATGTCTTGCTTGGGGTGACATGGGATGTGGACATGTAACTGTCAGAGATTTCTGGGGAGCTCCCAGGTGTGGTGTTGGGTTTGTATGTTTGGTTGCTTTTTGTTTCTTTGTTTGGTTAGGTTTGATTGCTTATTTTCTTTTGGTTTGTTTTTCCCCCATCCAGGATTTGTCCGTCTGGTGGACGGGAAGAGCCGCTGCTCAGGACGTGTGGAGATCCATGATGGGAACCAGTGGAAAACTGTTTGTGGTTCCCACTTTGGCCCCAAGGCTGCTGACATGGTCTGCAGGGAGCTGTGGTGCGGCGTGGCCCTGCCTGTGTCTGGAGGAGGTCACTTTGGAGAAGGGGCTGGTCCCGTGTGGGATGGAGAGCTGCAGTGTGTGGGGAATGAGTCCCTCCTGTCCTCCTGCCCCACGGGGTCCTCCAGGGACCAGGCCTGCACTCAGATGAACAGCGCTGCTGTCAGCTGCACACGTGAGGACTCGGGGTGGGGTGCTGAACACTGGGGCTGTGCCGGGGGTTGGGGACAGAGCAAGGACTGTGCTGGGTGGGTGTAGGGCAGGAGGGGACATGGTACAGTACGAAAACCGTGCAGAAGGAGAAGAAAGGCCTCTGTCCCTCTGGCCTTTCCACCAGCTACCAAGGGTACAAAAGCACCAACCTGCCCTCTCTGAATGCTTCTTTGTCTCTGTCTACTCTCCCATGGCTGTCCTAGGAGCGCCGTACCACTGAGGCCCCAGGGGAAGGCAGGACAATGGAGGAGTTTCCCTCGGTTGATGAGGACTGGGTTAGGGAGCAGTTAGACGATCTGGACATCCATAAATCCATGGATCCGGATGGGATGCACCCGCGGGTGCTGAGGGAGCTGGCTGAGGTCATTGCTGGGCCACTCTCCATCATCTTTGCCAAGTCTTGGGAAACGGGAGAGGTGCCCGAGGACTGGAGGAAAGCAAATGTCACTCCAGTCTTCAAAAAGGGCAAGAAGGAGGACCCGGGTAACTCCAGACCGGTCAGCCTCACCTCCATCCCTGGGAAACTGATGGAATGACTTATCCTTGATGCCATCTCAAGGCATATCAGGGCTAAGAGGGTCATTAGGGGCAGTCAACATGGCTTCACCAAGGGGAAGTCGTGCTTGACCAACCTCATTGACTTTTATGAGGACATAACAAGATGGATGGATGATGGCAGAGCAGTGGACATGGTCTACCTTGACTGGAGTAAGGCATTTGACACAGTCTCCCACAGCATTCTCGCAGCTAAACTGAGGGAGCACAGTCTGCAGTGAGGGTGACAGAACACTGGACCAGGCTGCCCAGGGATGTTCTGGAGTCTGCTACTCTGGAGACATTCAAAACCCACCTGGACAGCTTTCTGTGTAACCTCATCTGGGTGTTTCTGCTCCAGCAGGAGGGTTGGACTGGATGAGCTTTGAGGTCCCTTCCAATCGCTGACATTGTGTGATTCTGTGATTCTCTCCTCCTCTGTCCCCAGAGTACACAGGGTTCAGGCTGGTGAACGGCAGCACAGTGTGTGCGGGGAGGGTGCAGGTCCAGGTGCTGGGGAGCTGGGGGACCCTCTGTGCCTCCCGCTGGGATCTCTCGGATGCCCACGTTCTGTGTCGTCAACTCAACTGTGGGTTTGCTGAGTCCGTTCCTGGAGGAGAGCATTTTGGGAGAGAGACTGGCCCTGTCTGGAGAGACTCATTCCACTGTGACGGGACTGAAGCCCACCTGGAACAGTGCCCAGTGGTCACCCTGGGGGCCTCCCCGTGCTCCCCTGGGAACAACGCTGCTGTCATTTGCTCAGGTGAGTGCTGGGAAAATGGTGCATTAGCTCTGTTTCCCTTTGTGTGAGACATGGCCACCCAAAGCAGGGGTCCCATAGCAGCATCAGGCTGAATTTCTCCTTGGAGGGGCCCTGGGGGGCTTTCCCTGCTCAGAGTGACCGCTCTGCTCTGGGAGAGCTGAGGTCTGAACAGACACAGACACCTGTCCTCAGGGCAGCACCTTAGGTCCTGGTACCACTGCCCGGCCCGGGTTCCATAGGATGAGCCCAGGACAGGCTGGTGGGGCTCTGCTCCATCCCTGTGGCTGCAGACAAACACATCCCATCCCCACAGGGAGCCCTGCAGAGCCTCATCCCACCACCCCGCAGCAGCAGACCCGGTGTGAGCTGCAGACAGGGCCTGGGCTTTGCCCTCGCTTCTTGTCAGCACAGGGCTCACTCTCGCCCCGTTTGGTCAGACAACCCCCCTTGCCCTCCTCCCTGGAGGCTGCCGTGCTGCCCGGTGCCACTGATGGCTGCGGCTCCTCTGCTCTCCCCAGGCCCAGCCGACTCTGCGTCCCTGCGGCTGGTGGGCGGCGGGAGCCGGTGTGACGGGCGAGTGGAGATCTTCCAGCGTGGGACGTGGGGCAGAGTGCTGGACGATCAGTGGGACATGCGGGAGGCCAGCGTGGTGTGCCGGCAGCTGCGGTGTGGAGAGGCAGAAAAAGCCTACAGCCCCCCAAAGCCTGAGCGAGGGACGGGCCCTGTGGGGCTGCGAGGGGTCCGGTGCGCAGGGCACGAGGCCAGCCTGACCCTCTGCAACACCTCCCTGCCCGGGAGTGCCCTGTTGGAAGGGGTTGTGGAGGACGTGGGAGTCATTTGCTGGGGTAAGCAGCGCTGCACGAGCCCCCAGATGATGGGGTGGGGGCCAGCCACCCCCTGACAGCTCCTGGGCTTTCTCCCCACTGCAGGGAGCCGGCGGGTCCGGCTGGTGAACGGGCCCGGGCGTTGCGCAGGGAGAGTGGAGATCTACTACCAGGGCAGCTGGGGGACCGTCTGTGACGATGGCTGGGACCTGTCTGATGCCGCTGTCGTTTGCCACCAGCTGGGCTGCGGAGGGGCGGTGGAGGCGGCCGGCTCCGCTCGCTTCGGGGAAGGCTCCGGGCAGATCTGGCTGGACGGTGTGAACTGCTCCGGGGCCGAGGCTGCTCTCTGGGACTGTGCTGCCGGGCCCTGGGGGCAGCACGACTGCGGGCACAAAGAGGACGCGGGCGTCATGTGCTCAGGTGTGTGCCAGGAGCTGTGCCGGGATGGTTCTCGGGAGGCCGGGACGCAGGGAAAGCCGGGCATGGCCAAGGCTGTCCCTGGCTGAGCCCCTGCCTGAGCCCGGCCTACAGACACCCATGCACGGGTGCCCTCAGTTCACCGGGGTCCCTGGGGAGCTCAGTGTCCCCCAGGGTGAGCGGGGAGAGCAGGGGCTGTGTCCAGCAGGGACGTCTCTCTGCCTTGGGTGCAGGGGGGACTTGCTGGCCCTGCCCTGCCTGGCTGGGGGCCTGGGGAGCGCAGGGGTGTCCTGACTCCCACAGCCCCACACCAGCCTGTGCCTCTTGATGCCTTTCCTCCCAGAGTTCGTGGCCCTGAGGCTGGAGAACAGTGACGGCTGCTCCGGGCGCCTCCAGGTTTTCTACAACGGGACGTGGGGGAGCGTTTGCTCCAACTCGATGACTCCTGACACGGTGTCGCTGGTGTGCAAGGAGCTGGGCTGCGGGGACAGAGGATCCCTGGAAGCAGACCTGCCCTATGGCAGGGTGTCTGGCCCTGCCTGGCTGGATTACGTGCAGTGTGAGAAGGGAACCAGCTCCTTCTGGCAGTGTCCATCCACCCCCTGGGACCCACAGTCGTGCGATGACCTGCGAGAAGAGACCCACATCACCTGCAATGGTAACTCTGAGCCACTCGGGCACCGGTGCCACCCCAGCTTCTGCTCCCCTCTGGGCACGGCCAAATGCAGAGAAAGAGCTTGGAGGGGATTTCGTTGCCATGTCAGACTCTTCTGCTGCTGGTGGCACAGATGTGACCACAGTTCTCAGTGTCCCACATGTCCAGCAGCAGTTGCCACCCAGCAGTGCGTGGGGGAGGCAGCGACATCTCCAAGTGGTCTCAGCAGAGACCAGAGAGGGTTCAGAGGAGCCTCCCCTCCATGGACACCCTCCTGCTGCTCTGTGACCAAGATGGCACACACAGGCACAAGCAGAGCTCAGCCCTGCTCTCTTCTGCACAATCCCCCGAGCCAGCCCCTTCACCACAGTGTTTCCTTCTTCAGGAAGACGCCTAGAAATGCCCCCAGAGCCTTTGGCCCCGTGCCCCAACTCCAGCAGCTGCACAGGTAGGGAGCTGCTCCTCCGCGTGCTCCGCTTGCCTGGCTCCTCTGCTGCCTGAGTGCCGTGGGAGCTCTTTGCCTTCTCCAGACAGGGAGAAGATCCGTGCCGTGGGAGGCGAGGACGGGTGCTCGGGCAGAGTGGAGCTCTGGCATCGCGGCTCCTGGGGGACAGTGTGCGATGACTCCTGGGACATGCAGGATGCCCAGGTGGTGTGCAGGCAGCTGGGCTGTGGCCCCACGGTGTCTGTCCTGCATGAGGCTGCTTTTGGGGTGGGCCAGGGCCCCATCTGGCTGGAGTGGGTGGAGTGCCAGGGGACAGAGTCGTCTCTGCAGGACTGCTGGGCCCGGCCTGGGGACGGACGTGCTTGCCGGCATAAGGAAGACGCTGCCGTGCGCTGCTCAGGTGAGCGGGGGCTGGGACCCCTTGGTCAGGTATTGGCAGGGAGCTGGGGAAGACCTTTCACCCGCTTGGTCCTGGCATGGCCCCTGAGCTCCCGAGAGCAGGAACGTTCCTGTGGGGTGCAGCAGCCTGGTGCCAAGCAGGGAGCGGCCTCAGTGGAACTGGGTGTCCTTGGGCCACTGCCTGTGGGGCCCTGCAGCTCCAGGACCATCCATCCCCGGGCTGCCTGTGCCACCCTGCCCGCTGCCCAGAGCAGAGGCCCTGGGCCCTGTCCTGGGTCCCTTTCTAGCACTATGGGAGGGGCAACTGGGGTGGGATGTGTCAGGGACACTACAGACACACACCAGGGTGTTGCAGGGGAGGCTCCCTGGTACGTGCACTCCCACCCCCTCAGCCCAGCTCTCCTTTTCCTCCTCTGCAGCTGCACCCAGAACAGCAGCATCTCCACCCCGAGCAGGTAACTCGTCCTCCCCAGGGCTGGGTATCCCAGGGCCAGGCTCTGACCCACAGTGGGGTGCAAGGGGCTCCTTGCTGGGGCGTGAAACTCCCAGGAGGAGGCACTGGGGTGGTTGTGTGGGGGTTGAGGAGGGGGTGAAATTCAGTCAGCAGGGTGGAAGCTTCTCCATCATCCCCCCTGGGGCCCTCCACTCTCTGCTGCCTTGTATGATGGGGGTCAGGTCTGGTGCTGCCTCCACCTCTCCCAGGGCTGGTGCTGTTCTTCTATGTTCTTGCCCGTGCAGATCCCACCCGGGGCCGTCCAACTGTCAGTGGGAGAATCTCAGTGCCCGTCATCATCTGCATCATCCTGGGGGCCCTTCTCTGCCTGCTCCTGGCCCTGCTGGCCGGGCAAGCGCTCAGGGCCAGGGCTGGGCGCAGAGGTGGGTCCTTCCACAGAGCTCCCAGTGATGCCTCCTGGAAGGGCTGGGGGTGCTGCGGGGGGTCAGTAAGGGGCACAAGCAGAGCTGAGGGGAGAAGACTGTGTGCTGCCACCTGTCCCATGCACCCCATTGATTGGCTGGCCATAGGGCACCAGCAGCAAAGGGTGGAGAGAGCCCAGAGGTGGTGGGAGCAAGAGATGGGGCAAGGAGAGACATGGCAGAGCAGGACCAGGGGAGTTGTCATCCTGGGGGAGATGTCATCCTGGGGGAGAAGTTATTCTGGGGGAGATGGCCAAGGCTGGCAGTGCTCTGGGTAGTACTGGAGGGCGCTCTGGGGCAAAGGAGAAGACGGGAGGAACACAGGGCAGCAGGGCCCATCTCCATGGAGTCAGGCCCCAGGCTGACCCTCTGCCCAGCCCTGCCTGCTGGGGACCCTGCTATGGACTCGTGGGGCAGACAAGGGTTGGCTCCAGGTGGAGGGGAAACACGGGAGCTGCTCTGGGGTCAGACAAGGGGATGACCCAGGGGCCAGAGGGGCTTGAGCGCTGTCTCCAAGGGGCTGAGGTGAGAGTGATGCTGCCCCAGATCTTCACAGTGATGTGGCCCTCACTGGGGATGTGGCAGCTGTTCCTGGACAGCACCCTGGGGCTGTGCTGTTGGAGCAGTCCTGGGCTGGGCCAAGGAACAGGTTTGGGGAGCACAGTGGGGTCCCATTGCCCCTCTGCCTGTCCCCATGCCAGTTCTGCCTCTGTCCCCAGGCTCCAGGACAGCCCAGGAGCTCTTCCCCGAGGCCGTGTACGAGGAGATCGGTCACAGCCCAGAGTGGGAGAAGCAGGCGAGGTTTGGTCACTCAGGTGGGTGTGGGCACATCTGCAGGACCCTTTCCCCTCATCCCAAACCAGGGCTGATCCCCTGAAGCCCCCAGCCCGTGGTCCCGGCAGTGCTGGGGTTGTGTGGTCTGTGGGGAGAGGACCCCAGCCCTGGGCCGAGGAGAGGAGCTGCCTCCCAACCCGCTTTGCCCATCGCAGCTGGACAGCCCCTCTCTTCCTGCCCCTGCACCCACTGACGAGTGAGGGAAGAGCTGTCCTGGGGGCAGCTCTGGGAGCACCTTTGAGACAGGGCTTGTCCCAGGGGAGCAGGGTGAATTCCCAGCCCTCCTCCCCATGCAGCCCCAGCTCTGTGGGTCCCCCTCCCCAGCAGCACTGGCCACGAACCAGGTCAGTGGGCTTGTCCCATAACAGCCACTGTGCATCTCTCCAGGCTCCTCTTCAGAGCAGTCCCTGACCCAGCTGCAGCCCTACCCTGGGCACCGAGAGGAGGAGGATGGTCTGGCATCAGCATCAGGTAATGAAGCAGGAAGGGGCTGATCTGCCTGCAGACAAGTGATGGACAGAGGTGTCACTGGGTGTCACTGTCAGAGATGGGGAGGACCTGGGGGTCTCCTGTGCTGCTGCCAACACCAGCACCTCCCATCCTCTGCTCTGCAGGATGTATCTTCTCACTGTCACCAGCTCCCCTCTCTTTTCAGATGTTCCTGTTCTGCCTGGGGGTGACCCAGTGGATGGCTATGATGATGCCAGGGAGGTTTCTCTCCCTGGGGAGGGCGATGCCCCTGGACAGGGATCTCGGGAAATGCCCAGGGTGCCAGAGGAGGGAGCAGGACCCAGCAATGCACCCAGAGGTGAGAGGGCCCCTTGTATTCCAGGAGGAAATAGTTAGTGATTTACTGAGCCATCTGGATCCTCACAAGTCTATGGGACCAGATGAGATCCATCCTAGGGTGATGAGGGAACTAGCAGAAGAACTTGCCAAGCCGCTCTCCATCATCTTCCAACAGTCCTGGCTCACTGGGGAGGTCCCATATGATTGGAAATTGGCCAATGTTACCCCAGTCCACAAAAAGGGCTGCAGAGCTGACCCTGGCAACTACAGGCCTGTCAGCCTGACCTCGGTGCCTGGCAGGGTTATGGAGCAGATCATCCTGAATGGAATCACACAGCAGCTTCAGGATGGACAAGGGATCAGACCCAGCCAGCATGGGTTTAGGAGGGGCAGGTCCTGTCTGACCAACCTGATCTCCTTTTATGATCAGGTGACCCAGCTGGTGGATGAGGGGAAAGCCGTGGATGTGGTCTATCTGGACTTCAGCAAGGCCTTTGACACTGTCTCCCATAATATACTCTTGCAAAAGCTGGTAGCCCATGGCTTGGACAAGTGTACTCTACGCTGGGTTAAGAACTGGCTGGAGGGCCGGGCCCAGAGAGTGCTGGTGAATGGGGCTGCATCCAGCTGGCGGCCAGTCACTAGTGGTGTTCCCCAGGGGTCAGTGTTGGGTCCAGTCCTGTTTAACATCTTTATTGATGATTTAGATGAGGGGATTGAGACCATCATCAGCAAATTTGCTGATGACACCAAGTTGGGAGGGAGTGTCGACCTGCTGGAAGGCAGGAGGGCTCTGCAGAGGGATCTGGATAGACTGGAAAAATGGGCTGATTCCAATGGGATGAAGTTCAATAAGGCCAAATGCCGGGTGCTGCACTTTGGTCACAACAACCCCCTGCAGCGCTACAGGCTGGGCGCAGAGTGGCTGGAGAGCAGTCAGACAGAAAGGGACCTGGGAGTACTAATTGATAGGAAGCTCAACATGAGCCATCAGTGTGCCCAGGTGGCCAAGAAGGCCAATGGTATCCTGTCCTGTATCAAAAATAGCGTGGTCAGCAGGACAAGGGAAGTGATCCTTCCCCTGTACTCTGCATTGGGGAGGCCACACCTGGAGTATTGTGTTCAGTTCTGGGCCCCTCAGTTCAGGAAAGACATTAAAGTGCTGGAGCGGGTCCAGAGAAGAGCAACACGACTGGTGAAAGGACTCGAACATAAGACCTATGAGGAGAGGCTGAGGGAGCTGGGGTTGTTTAGTCTGGAGAAGAGGAGGCTTAGAGGTGACCTCATCACTCTCTATAACTACCTGAAGGGAAGTTATAGCCAGGTGGGGATTGGTCTCTTCTCCCAGGCAGTTAGCAACAGGACAAGGGGGCATGGGCTTAAACTCTACCAGGGGAAATTTAGGCTGGATATTAGAAAGAAATTCTTTTCAGAGAGAGTGGTCAGACATTGGAATGGCTGCCCAGGGAGGTAGTGGACTCGCCGTCCCTGGAGGTTTTTAAACTGAGATTGGACATGGCACTTAGTGCCATAATCTAGTAAATGGACTAGAGTTGGGCCAAGGGTTGGACTTGATGATCTCTGAGGTCTTTTCCAACCCAGTCGATTCTGTGATTCTGTGATTCTGTGTATCTGGGATGCTGTATCTAGAATGCTATATCTGGGATGCTGTATCTTGGGTGCTGTATCTAGGAAGCTGTGTCAGGGATGCTGTATCTAGGATGGTATATCTGGGATGCTGTATCGAGGATGCTGTATGTGTATGCTGTATATAGGATGCTGTATCTGGGATGCTCTATTAGAGATACACTATCTGGGATGCTGTATCTGGGATGCTGTATCTTGGATGCTGTATCAGGGATGCTGTATCAGGGATGCTGTATCTAGGATGGTATATCTGGGATGCTGTATCAAGGATGCTGTATCTGTATGCTGTATCAAGGAGGCTGTATCTGGGATGCTCTATTAGAGATACAGTATCTTGGATACTGTATCTGGGATGCTGTATCTTGGATGCTGTATGTGGGATACTTTATCTTGGATGCTGTACCTAGGATGCTGTATCTGGGATGCTGTATCTAGGATACTGTATCTAGGATGATGTATCTACAGCTCTGTATCTGGGATGCTGTATCTGGGATGCTTTATCTTGGATGCAGTATCAAGGGTGCTGTACCTGGGATGCTGTATCTTGGATGCTGTATCAGGGATGCTGTATGTAGGACGGTGTATCTGGGATGCTATATCGAGGATGCTCTATCTGAGATACTGTATTTGGGATGCCGTATCTGGGAAGCTGTAACTAGTATGCTGTGTCTGGAATACTGTATCTGGCATGCTGTATCTTGGATGGTATATCTGATATGCTATATCTAGGATACTGTGTATGGGATGTTGCCTCAGTGATGCTTTCTCTTGGATGCTGTATCTGGGATGCTGTATCTGGGGTGCTGTATCTGGGAAGCTGTATCTGGGATATTGTATCTGGACTGCTGTATCTAGGATGCTGTATCCGGGATGCTGTATTTGGGATGCTGTATCTTGGATGCTGTATCTAGGATGATGTATCACGGATGCTGTGTCTGGGATGCTGTATCGGGGATGCTGTCTTATTTGCTATATCTCAGATGATGTACCTAGTATGCTGTATCTGGGATGCTGTATCTAGGACGCTGTATCTGGGATCCTGCATCTGGGACGCTGTATCTAAGATGCTGTATATGGGATGCTGTATCTTTGATGCTGTATCTGGGACGCTGTATCTAGTATCCTGCATCTGGGATGCTGTATCTGGGATACTGTATCTGGGATGCTGTATCTTGGATGCTGTATCGGGAATACTGTATCTGGGATGCTGTATCTATGATGCTGTATCCGGGATGCTGTATTTGGGATGTTGTATGTAGGATGCTGTATCTGGGATGCTGTATCTGGGATGCTGTATCTGGGATGAAGTATCTAGGATGCTGTATCTAGGATGCTGTATCTTGGATGCTGTATCTTGGATGCTGTATCTAGGATGCTGTATCTGGGATGCTGTATCTGGGAAGGTGTATGTGAGATACTGTATCTATTATGATGTATCTAAGATGCTGTATCTAGGATGCTGTATCTGGGATGCTCTATCTGGGATGCTGTACATTTAAATTAGAGACCATTTCACAAACGACACATCTGTGATCCTTTAAACTGACTCAGCTGAGTTGCTGGTTGCTGCTGGCTACCCATGTGAAATCACAGTTTCTGCTATCACAAGTGTGATTTACCATTACCACACTACCCATCTCTTCTGCAAAAGCACTGATTATATCATGCGTACCAACTTAATTCGCTGAATGAAACACATAATCCTGCTTCCTAGAAATCAGGTTTGGCCCTGCCAAACATTTTGATAAATAAAGTTATTAAAACATATGTTTACCTCGGATGGTCTGATACAGTATAAAATGGAGAAGTCTAAATGCATTATTTCAAGTCCATGAAGTACATGGCTAAGTACTTCTTTCAGAATTCGAGAAAATGACAGTGCATCCCATCTAGAAAACCACATTCTACCCCCAAAGGGAGATCTAGTCCATCTAAAATAAGTGTTTAGTAATCCACAGATATCAGCATCATTAAAAAGGTCAAATATGTCTTTCTCAAAATACCAAGTCAGAGAGAGAGAGAGACAGACAGACAGGGCTTTGCAACCAAGGCAGCCCGGCTCCCCGCAGGAGCATCCAACCTCGTGTCTGCCGTGGTGACCTTGTGTGACAGCAGGGAGGGACTCAGTCCTCCCTGTGACTTCTGGTTGCCAGTACCTTGTTTTCTGGAGATCCAGTGTGTTACATCTAGGATCAGATTCACAGATTCATTTCCACCCGCAACTGGGTCAGTTGAGGCAGGGGGGGGTATTATGAAAATACGATACGCCCTCAAAAACCCCACAAAAATGTAAACCAGGCAGGTCTTTCACATCTCAAAATTGACAATTTAACTTGTGAACATTTTGATCGTTGTCATGAGTCTGTACAGCTGCTGGAGATGGAAATAGGAATGTCCTTTTGTTTGCTCAGTATGGAAAGCCCCAGGCAACCCTGTGCACAGTCTGCATAAGCAAGTTACCTGACGGAAGTTGCATTATTGGTGGAAGAAGAAATGCTGAAAGGATCTACAGAAGCATGCTTTTGATTGGCAAAGTGTTTGCCAGTGTCTAGGATGAGGCTGATATTATGTAGGGTTTTTCTTTGCTCGAAGACAGAAGAGACTACTCAGTGGAGAGCAACTCTTGCTCGTCAGGATTAGCCCAGGTGCTTTGTCTTGCTTTGTGTCTTATGTTCTCAGGACTCACCTCAAGTGTTTTGATCTATAGAAAGTTCCTAGAGAAAGTGATTTGCTTGCTTGTGAGAGGCACTTATCTCAGCAAGTGCAAATCTCCTCCTCATAGAGGGTGGTGAATCGCGGCTGGGGCGTCTCCTAAACAGACCAGCTGAGGGGTTGTTGAAGCTCTAAACCAGGCTGCTCAGGGGGAAGTGGGTTAATGTGCTCCTTTGGCCTGGGGAGGGGAAAATAGGTCTATTAAAAGTCAGATCTAGTGCAAGCACAGGGCAGTTTTCATTGGAAAGAAAGGAAACTTTGCAGTCAGACACAGCAGAGGGTGTAACCCCAAGTTTTGTGCTATTTCTGAAAATTTTTTCCAGCACCTGATCAGCACAAGGTGAGTCCATATCTGTCATTAGTGAATGCAGTAAAGGAGGAGCTTAAAAAATCACCACCCTGAAGTTAAAAATAAGACATATAAGAAACGCAGTTGGTTTTCATTTTCCCACTCACTTAAAAAAACTAAAGTGTTACATTTGCAAGTTGTCTTGGTGAGCATGGAAGCAACACATTTGTAAGGAAAACAGAGATGCTTAGTTTTGTAATGATACGAACTGGAGAGAAATCACAAGTGATGTCGCGATGCATGATAGTATTGCAAGAACTGACCACACCATCTCAATTTTGGTTGGAAATTAGTCAACTCCGGACATCACTAAGGGAGAATGTAAATTGGGAATCAGTTTGGCAGCAATTTGGGAAGAGGATTTGTAAGGTTCACACTGTTCTCCTGCTTCTGTTCCCACTGCCGGGGGCAAAAATGTCCTTGTTGTCAATAACACTTAATAAATGGCATGTGATAGAAAAATAACCAACAGGATGAGCAGCCGCCCATGTTCTGGTTTTGGAGATTCATCTGCCTGGGGACTTTTAGGACAGTGGAACTGGCTGCTGAGTAGACTGGGCAGGTTCTTACTTTGTTTCTAGGGAGAATTAAGCTAAGTCTAATTAGAGTCACTTAAATCCAGAAGGTGAGGGCACAGGTTCACGGTGAGACCAAAGGATG
>JAVLUU010000865.1:17500-22500 GCA_032206185.1 Columba guinea
AAAGAAAGACATTAAAAAGAAAGAAAGAAAGAAAGAAAAAAGAAAGAAAGAAAGAAAGAAAGAAAGAAAGAAAGAAAGAAAGAAAAAAGAAAGAAAGAACGTAAAAAAGAAAGAAAGAAAGAAAGAAGAAGGAAAGAAAAAAGAAAGAAAGAACATAGGAAAGAAAGAAAGAAAAAAGAATGAAAGAAAGATAGAAAGAAAGAAAGAAAGAAGGAAAAAAGAAAGAAAGAAAGAAAAAAGAATGAAAGAAATTAAAAAGAAAGAAAGAAAAAAGAAAGAAAGAAAGAAAGAAAGAAAGAAAGAAAAAAGAAAGAAAGATAGAAAGAAAGAAAGAAAGAAAGAAAGAAAAAAGAAAGAAAAAAGAAAGAAAAAAGAAAGAAAGAACGTAAAAAAGAAAAAAGAAAGAAAGAAGAAAGAAAGAAAAAAGAAAGAAAGAAAGAAAGTAGGAAAGAAAGAAAGAAAGAAAAAAAAAAGAAAGAAAGAAAGAAAGAAAGAAATTAAAAAGAAAGAAAGAAAGAAAAAAGAAAGAAGGAAAGAAAGAAAAAAGAAAGAAAGAAAGAAAGAAAGAAAAAAGAAAGAAATAAAGAAAGAAAGAAAAAAGAAAGAAAGAAAGAAAGAAAAAAGAAAGAAAGAAAGAAAGAACGTAGGAAAGAAAGAAAGAAAGAAGAAAGAAAGAAAAAAGAAAGAAAGAAAGAACGTAGGAAAGAAAGAAAGAAAGAAATTAAAAAGAAAGAGAGAAAGAAAGGAAGAAAAAAGAAAGAAAGAAAGAAAGAAAGAAAGAAAGAAAGAAAGAAAGAAAGTAAAAAGAAAGAAAGAAAAAAAAAGAAAGAAAGAAATTAAAAAGAAAGAAAGAAAGAATAAAGAAAGAAAGAAAAAAAGAAAAAAGAAAGAAAGAAAGAAAGAAAGACATTAAAAAGAAAGAAAGAAAGAAAAAAGAAAGAAAGAAAGAAAGAAAGAAAGAAAGAAAGAAAGAAAGAAGGAAAAAAGAAAGAAAGAACGTAAAAAAGAAAGAAAGAAAGAAAGAAGAAAGAAAGAAAAAAGAAAGAAAGAAAGAAAGAAAGAAAGACATTAAAAAAGAAAGAAAGAAAGAAAGAAAAAAGAAAGAATGAAAGAAAGAAAGAAAAAAGAAAGAAAGAACGTAAAAATAAAGAAAGAAAGAAAGAAGAAGGAAAGAAAAAAGAAAGAAAGAACATAGGAAAGAAAGAAAGAAAAAAGAATGAAAGAAAGATAGAAAGAAAGAAAGAAAGAAGGAAAAAAGAAAGAAAGAAAGAAAAAAGAATGAAAGAAATTAAAAAGAAAGAAAGAAAAAAGAAAGAAATTAACAAAGAAAGAAAGAAAGAAAGAAAGAAAGAAAAAAGAAAGAAAGAAAGAAATAGAACGTAGGAAAGAAAGGAAGAAAGTAAGAAAGAAAGAAAGATAGAAAGAAAGAAAGAAAGAATTTAAAGAGAAAGAAAGAAAGGGAAAAGATAGAAACGAAGAAAAAAAAAGAAAGAAAGAAAGAAAGAAAGAAAGAAAGAAAGAAAGAAAGAAAGAAAGAAAGAAAGAAAAAAGAAAGAAAGAAAGAACGTAAAAAAGAAAAAAAGAAAGAAGAAAGAAAAAAGAAAGAAAGAAAGAAAATAGGAAAGAAAGAAAGAAAGAAAAAAGAATGAAAGAAAGAAAGAAAGAAAGAAAGAATGTAGGAAACAAGAAAGAAAGAAAGAAAGAAAAAAGAAAGAAAGAAATTAAAAAGAAAGAAAGAAAAAAGAAAGAAAGAAAGAAAGAAAGAAAGAAAGAAAGAGAAAAAAGAAAGAAATAGAACGTAGGAAAGAAAGGAAGAAAGAAAGAAAGAAAGAAACAAAGATAGAAAGAAAGAAAGAAAGAAAAAAGAAAGAAAGAAATTAAAAAGAAATAAAGAAAGAAAGAAATAAAGAAAGAAGAAAGAAAGAAAGAAAAATAAAGAAAGAAAGAAAGAAAGAAAGAAAAAAGAAAGTAAGAAAGAAAGAAAAAATAAATAAATAAAGAAAGAAAGAAAGAAAAAAGAAAGAAAGAATGTAAGAAAGAAAGAAGAAAGAAAGAAAAAAAGAAAGAAGTAAAGAACGTAGGAAATAAAGAAAGAAAGAAAGAAAGACATTAAAAAGAAAGAAAGAAAGAAAGAAAAAAGAAAGAAAGAAAGAAAGAAAGAAAGAAAGAAAGAAAGAAAGAAAGAAAAAAGAAAGAAAAAAGAAAGAAAGAACGTAAAAAAGAAAAAAGAAAGAAAGAAGAAAGAAAGAAAAAAGAAAGAAAGAAAGAAAGTAGGAAAGAAAGAAAGAAAGAAAAAAAAAGAAAGAAAGAAAGAAAAAGAAAGAAAGAAAGAACGTAGGAAAGAAAGAAAGAAAAAAGAAAGAAAGAAATTAAAAAGAAAGAAAGAAAGAATAAAGAAAGAAAGAAAAAAAGAAAAAAGAAAGAAAGAAAGAAAGAAAGAAAGAAAGAAAGAAAGACATTAAAAAGAAAGAAAGAAAGAACATAGGAAAGAAAGAAAGAAAGAAAAAAGAATGAAAGAAAGAAAGAAATAAAGAAAGAATGTAGGAAAAAAGAAAGAAAGAAAGAAAAAAAGAAAGAAAGAAATTAAAAAGAAAGAAAGAAAAAAGAAAGAAAGAAAGAAAGAAAGAAAGAAAAAAGAAAGAAATAGAACATAGGAAAGAAAGGAAGAAAGAAAGAAAGAAAGAAACAAAGATAGAAAGAAAGAAAGAAAGAAAAAAGAACGAAAGAAATTAAAAAGAAATAAAGAAAGAAAGAAACAAAAAAGAAGAAAGAAAGAAAGAAAAATAAATAAAGAAAGAAAGAAAGAAAGAAAAAAGAAAGAAAGAGAGAAAGAAAGAAAAAATAAATAAAGAAAGAAAGAAAGAAAGAAAAAAGAAAGAAAGAACGTAAGAAAGAAAGAAGAAAGAAAGAAAAAAAGAAAGAAATAAAGAACGTAGGAAAGAAAGAAAGAAAGAAAGAAAGAAAGACATTAAAAAGAAAGAAAGAAAGAAAGAAAAAAGAAAGAAAGAAAGAAAGAAAGAAAGAAAGAAAGAAAGAAAGAAAAAAGAAAGAAAAAAGAAAGAAAGAACGTAAAAAAGAAAAAAGAAAGAAAGAAGAAAGAAAGAAAAAAGAAAGAAAGAAAGAAAGTAGGAAAGAAAGAAAGAAAGAAAAAAAAAAGAAAGAAAGAAAGAAAGAAAGAAATGAAAAAGAAAGAAAGAAAGAAAAAAGAAAGAAGGAAAGAAAGAAAAAAGAAAGAAAGAAAGAAAGAAAGAAAAAAGAAAGAAATAAAGAAAGAAAGAAAAAAGAAAGAAAGAAAGAAAGAAAAAAGAAAGAAAGAAAGAAAGAAAGAACGTAGGAAAGAAAGAAAGAAAGAAGAAAGAAAGAAAAAAAGAAAGAAAGAAAGAACGTAGGAAAGAAAGAAAGAAAGAAATTAAAAAGAAAGAAAGAATAAAGAAAGAAAGAAAAAAAGAAAAAAGAAAGAAAGAAAGAAAGAAAGACATTAAAAAGAAAGAAAGAAAGAAAAAAGAAAGAAAGAAAGAAAGAAAGAAAGAAAGAAAGACATTAAAAAGAAAGAAAGAAAGAAAGAAAAAAGAAAGAAAGAAAGAAAGAAAGAAAGAAAGAAAGAAAGAAAGAAAGAAAAAAGAAAGAAAGAACGTAAAAAAGAAAGAAAGAAAGAAAGAAGAAGGAAAGAAAAAAGAAAGAAAGAACATAGGAAAGAAAGAAAGAAAAAAGAATGAAAGAAAGATAGAAAGAAAGAAAGAAAGAAGGAAAAAAGAAAGAAAGAAAGAAAAAAGAATGAAAGAAATTAAAAAGAAAGAAAGAAAAAAGAAAGAAAGAAAGAAAGAAAGAAAGAAAGAAAAAAGAAAGAAAGAAAGAAAGAAAGAAAGAAAGAAAGAAAGAAAAAAGAAAGAAAAAAGAAAGAAAAAAGAAAGAAAGAACGTAAAAAAGAAAAAAGAAAGAAAGAAGAAAGAAAGAAAAAAGAAAGAAAGAAAGAAAGTAGGAAAGAAAGAAAGAAAGAAAAAAGAAAGAAAGAAATAACGTAGGAAAGAAAGAAAGAAAGAAAGTAAGAAAGATAGAAGGAAAGATAGAAAGAACGTAGGTAAGAAAGAAAGAAGAAAGAAAGAAAAAAGAAAGAAAGACAGAACGTAGGAAAGAAAGAAAGAAAGAAAGAAAGAAATTAAAAAGAAATAGAGAAAGAAAGAAAGAACGTAGGAAAGAAAGAAAGAAAGAAAGAAAGAAAAAAGAAAGACAAAAAGAAAGAAAGAAAGAAAGAACGTAGGAAAGAAAGAAAGAGAAAAGAAAGAAAGAAAGAAAGAAATTAAAAAGAAAGAAAGAAAGAAACAATAAAGAAAGAAAGAAAAAAAGAAAAAAGAAAGAAAGAAAGAAAGAAATTAAAATGAAAGAAAGAAAGAAAAAGGAAAGAAAGAAAGAAAGAAAGAAAGAAAAAAGAAAGAAAAAAAAAGAAAGAAAGAAAGAACGTAGGAAAGAAAGAAAGAAAGAAAAAAGAAAGAAAGAAATTAAAAAGAAAGAAAGAAAGAAAGAATAAAGAAAGAAAGAAAAAAAGAAAAAAGAAAGAAAGAAAGAAAGAAAGAAAGACATTAAAAAGAAAGAAAGAAAGAAAAAAGAAAGAAGGAAAGAAAGAAAGAAATTGAAAAGAAAGAAATAAAGAAAAAAGAACGAAAGAAAGAAAGAAAGAAAGAAAGAAAGAAAGAAAAAAAGAAAGAAAGAAAAAAAGAATGAAAGAAAGAACGTAGGAAAGAAAGAAAGAAAGAACGTAGGAAAGAAAGAAAGAAAGAAAGAAATTAAAAAGAAATAAATAAAGAAAAAAAAAGAAAGAAAGAAATTAAAAAGAAAGAAAAAGAAAAAAGAAAGAAAGAAAGAACGTAGGAAAGAAAGAAAGAAAGAAAGTAAGAAAGATAGAAAGTAATATAGAAAGAAAGAAAGAAAAAAAGAAAGAAATTAAAAAGAAAGAAAGAAAGAAAAAAGAAAGAAAAAAGAAAGATAGAAAGAAAAAAAGAAAA
>JAVLUU010000865.1:30000-32500 GCA_032206185.1 Columba guinea
GAAAGAAAGAAAGAAAGAAAGAAAGACATTAAAAAGAAAGAAAGAAAGAACATAGGAAAGAAAGAAAGAAAGAAAAAAGAATGAAAGAAAGAAAGAAATAAAGAAAGAATGTAGGAAAAAAGAAAGAAAGAAAGAAAAAAAGAAAGAAAGAAATTAAAAAGAAAGAAAGAAAAAAGAAAGAAAGAAAGAAAGAAAGAAAGAAAAAAGAAAGAAATAGAACATAGGAAAGAAAGAAAGAAAGAAATTAAAAAGAAATAGAGAAAGAAAGAAAGAAAGAAAAAAGAACGAAAGAAATTAAAAAGAAATAAAGAAAGAAAGAAACAAAAAAGAAGAAAGAAAGAAAGAAAAATAAATAAAGAAAGAAACAAAGAAAGAAAAAAGAAAGAAAGAGAGAAAGAAAGAAAAAATAAATAAAGAAAGAAAGAAAGAAAGAAAAAAGAAAGAAAGAACGTAAGAAAGAAAGAAGAAAGAAAGAAAAAAAGAAAGAAATAAAGAACGTAGGAAAGAAAGAAAGAAAGAAAGAAAGAAAGACATTAAAAAGAAAGAAAGAAAGAAAGAAAAAAGAAAGAAAGAAAGAAAGAAAGAAAGAAAGAAAGAAAGAAAGAAAGAAAAAAGAAAGAAAAAAGAAAGAAAGAACGTAAAAAAGAAAAAAGAAAGAAAGAAGAAAGAAAAAAGAAAGAAAGAAAGAAAGTAGGAAAGAAAGAAAGAAAGAAAAAAAAAAGAAAGAAAGAAAGAAAGAAAGAAATGAAAAAGAAAGAAAGAAAGAAAGAAAAAAGAAAGAAGGAAAGAAAGAAAAAAGAAAGAAAGAAAGAAAGAAAGAAAAAAGAAAGAAATAAAGAAAGAAAGAAAAAAGAAAGAAAGAAAGAAAGAAAAAAGAAAGAAAGAAAGAAAGAAAGAACGTAGGAAAGAAAGAAAGAAAGAAGAAAGAAAGAAAAAAAGAAAGAAAGAAAGAACGTAGGAAAGAAAGAAAGAAAGAAATTAAAAAGAAAGAAAGAATAAAGAAAGAAAGAAAAAAAGAAAAAAGAAAGAAAGAAAGAAAGAAAGACATTAAAAAGAAAGAAAGAAAGAAAAAAGAAAGAAAGAAAGAAAGAAAGAAAGAAAGAAAGAAGGAAAAAAAGAAAGAAAGAACGTAAAAAAGAAAGAAAGAAAGAAAGAAGAAAGAAAGAAAAAAGAAAGAAAGAAAGAAAGAAAGAAAGACATTAAAAAGAAAGAAAGAAAGAAAGAAAAAAGAAAGAAAGAAAGAAAGAAAGAAAGAAAGAAAGAAAAAAGAAAGAAAGAACGTAAAAAAGAAAGAAAGAAAGAAAGAAGAAGGAAAGAAAAAAGAAAGAAAGAACATAGGAAAGAAAGAAAGAAAAAAGAATGAAAGAAAGATAGAAAGAAAGAAAGAAAGAAGGAAAAAAGAAAGAAAGAAAGAAAAAAGAATGAAAGAAATTAAAAAGAAAGAAAGAAAAAAGAAAGAAAGAAAGAAAGAAAGAAAGAAAGAAAGAAAGAAAAAAGAAAGAAAGAAAGAAAGAAAGAAAGAAAGAAAAAAGAAAGAAAAAAGAAAGAAAAAAGAAAGAAAGAACGTTAAAAAGAAAAAAGAAAGAAAGAAGAAAGAAAGAAAAAAGAAAGAAAGAAAGAAAGTAGGAAAGAAAGAAAGAAAGAAAAAAAAAAGAAAGAAAGAAAGAAAGAAAGAAATTAAAAAGAAAGAAAGAAAGAAAAAAGAAAGAAGGAAAGAAAGAAAAAAGAAAGAAAGAAAGAAAGAAAGAAAGAAAGAAAAAAGAAAGAAATAAAGAAAGAAAGAAAAAAGAAAGAAAGAAAGAAAGAAAAAAGAAAGAAAGAAAGAAAGAACGTAGGAAAGAAAGAAAGAAAGAAGAAAGAAAGAAAAAAAGAAAGAAAGAAAGAACGTAGGAAAGAAAGAAAGAAAGAAATTAAAAAGAAAGAGAGAAAGAAAGGAAGAAAAAAGAAAGAAAGAAAGAAAGAAAGAAAGAAAGAAAGAAAGAAAGAAAGAAAGTAAAAAGAAAGAAAGAAAAAAAAAGAAAGAAAGAAATTAAAAAGAAAGAAAGAAAGAAAGAATAAAGAAAGAAAGAAAAAAAGAAAAAAGAAAGAAAGAAAGAAAGACATTAAAAAGAAAGAAAGAAAGAAAAAAGAAAGAAAGAAAGAAAGAAAGAAAGAAAGACATTAAAAAAGAAAGAAAGAAAGAAAGAAAAAAGAAAGAAAGAAAGAAAGAAAGAAAGAAAGAAAGAAAGAAAGAAAAAAGAAAGAAAGAACGTAAAAAAGAAAAAAAGAAAGAAAGAAGAAGGAAAGAAAAAAGAAAGAAAGAACATAGGAAAGAAAGAAAGAAAAAAGAATGAAAGAAAGATAGAAAGAAAGAAAGAAAGAAGGAAAAAAGAAAGAAAGAAAGAAAAAAGAATGAAAGAAATTAAAAAGAAAGAAAGAAAAAAGAAAGAAAGAAAGAAAGAAAGAAAGAAAGAAAGAAAGAAAGAAAGAAAAAAGAAAGAAATAGAACGTAGGAAAGAAA
>JAVLUU010000865.1:37500-42500 GCA_032206185.1 Columba guinea
GAAAGAAAGAACGTAAAAAAGAAAGAAAGAAAGAAAGAAGAAAGAAAGAAAAAAGAAAGAAAGAAAGAAAGAAAGAAAGACATTAAAAAGAAAGAAAGAAAGAAAGAAAAAAGAAAGAAAGAAAGAAAGAAAGAAAGAAAGAAAGAAAGAAAGAAAAAAGAAAGAAAGAACGTAAAAAAGAAAGAAAGAAAGAAAGAAGAAGGAAAGAAAAAAGAAAGAAAGAACATAGGAAAGAAAGAAAGAAAAAAGAATGAAAGAAAGATAGAAAGAAAGAAAGAAAGAAGGAAAAAAGAAAGAAAGAAAGAAAAAAGAATGAAAGAAATTAAAAAGAAAGAAAGAAAAAAGAAAGAAAGAAAGAAAGAAAGAAAGAAAGAAAAAAGAAAGAAAGAAAGAAAGAAAGAAAGAAAGAAAAAAGAAAGAAAAAAGAAAGAAAAAAGAAAGAAAGAACGTAAAAAAGAAAAAAGAAAGAAAGAAGAAAGAAAGAAAAAAGAAAGAAAGAAAGAAAGTAGGAAAGAAAGAAAGAAAGAAAAAAAAAAGAAAGAAAGAAAGAAAGAAAGAAATTAAAAAGAAAGAAAGAAAGAAAAAAGAAAGAAGGAAAGAAAGAAAAAAGAAAGAAAGAAAGAAAGAAAGAAAAAAGAAAGAAATAAAGAAAGAAAGAAAAAAGAAAGAAAGAAAGAAAGAAAAAAGAAAGAAAGAAAGAAAGAACGTAGGAAAGAAAGAAAGAAAGAAGAAAGAAAGAAAAAAGAAAGAAAGAAAGAACGTAGGAAAGAAAGAAAGAAAGAAATTAAAAAGAAAGAGAGAAAGAAAGGAAGAAAAAAGAAAGAAAGAAAGAAAGAAAGAAAGAAAGAAAGAAAGAAAGAAAGAAAGAAAAAAGAAAGAAAGAAAAAAAAAGAAAGAAAGAAATTAAAAAGAAAGAAAGAAAGAATAAAGAAAGAAAGAAAAAAAGAAAAAAGAAAGAAAGAAAGAAAGAAAGACATTAAAAAGAAAGAAAGAAAGAAAAAAGAAAGAAAGAAAGAAAGAAAGAAAGAAAGAAAGAAAGAAGGAAAAAAGAAAGAAAGAACGTAAAAAAGAAAGAAAGAAAGAAAGAAGAAAGAAAGAAAAAAGAAAGAAAGAAAGAAAGAAAGAAAGACATTAAAAAAGAAAGAAAGAAAGAAAGAAAAAAGAAAGAAAGAAAGAAAGAAAGAAAAAAGAAAGAAAGAAGGTAAAAATAAAGAAAGAAAGAAAGAAGAAGGAAAGAAAAAAGAAAGAAAGAACATAGGAAAGAAAGAAAGAAAAAAGAATGAAAGAAAGATAGAAAGAAAGAAAGAAAGAAGGAAAAAAGAAAGAAAGAAAGAAAAAAGAATGAAAGAAATTAAAAAGAAAGAAAGAAAAAAGAAAGAAAGAAAGAAAGAAAGAAAGAAAGAAAGAAAGAAAGAAAGAAAGAAAGAAAAAAGAAAGAAATAGAACGTAGGAAAGAAAGGAAGAAAGAAAGAAAGAAATAAACAAAGATAGAAAGAAAGAAAGAAAGAAAAAAAAAGAAAGAAAGAAATTAAAAAGAAAGAAAGAAAAAGAAAGAAAGAAAGAAAAAAGAAAGAAAGAAAGAAAGAAAAATAAAGAAAGAAAGAAAGAAAGAAAAAAGAAAGAAAGAAAGAAAAAAGAAAGAAAGAAAGAAAGAAAGAAAGAAAGAAAAAAGAAAGAAAAAAGAAAGAAAGAACGTAAAAAAGAAAAAAGAAAGAAAGAAGAAAGAAAGAAGAAAAGAAAGAAAGAAAGAAAGTAGGAAAGAAAGAAAGAAAGAAGAAAGAAAGAAAAAAGAAAGAAAGAACGTAGGAAAGAAAGAAAGAAAGAAAGAAATTAAAAAGAAAGAGAGAAAGAAAGAAAGAAAAAAGAAAGAAAGAAAGAAAGAAAGAAAGAAAGAAAGAAAGAAAAGAAAGAAAGAAAAAAAAAGAAAGAAAGAAAGAACGTAGGAAAGAAAGAAAGAAAAAAGAAAGAAAGAAATTAAAAAGAAAGAAAGAAAGAATAAAGAAAGAAAGAAGGAAAGAAAGAAAGAAAGAAAGAAAGAAAGAAAGAAAGAAAGAAAAAAAGAAAAAAGAAAGAAAGAAAGAAAGAAAGAAAGACATTAAGAAGAAAGAAAGAAAGAAAGAAAAAAGAAAGAAAGAAAGAAAGAAAGAAAGAAAGAAAGAAAGAAAAAAGAAAGAAAGAAAGAACGTAAAAAAGAAAAAAAGAAAGAAGAAAGAAAAAAGAAAGAAAGAAAGAAAATAGGAAAGAAAGAAAGAAAGAAAAAAGAATGAAAGAAAGAAAGAAAGAAAGAAAGAATGTAGGAAACAAGAAAGAAAGAAAGAAAGAAAAAAGAAAGAAAGAAATTAAAAAGAAAGAAAGAAAAAAGAAAGAAAGAAAGAAAGAAAGAAAGAAAGAAAGAGAAAAAAGAAAGAAATAGAACGTAGGAAAGAAAGGAAGAAAGAAAGAAAGAAAGAAACAAAGATAGAAAGAAAGAAAGAAAGAAAAAAGAAAGAAAGAAATTAAAAAGAAATAAAGAAAGAAAGAAATAAAGAAAGAAGAAAGAAAGAAAGAAAAATAAAGAAAGAAAGAAAGAAAGAAAGAAAAAAGAAAGTAAGAAAGAAAGAAAAAATAAATAAATAAAGAAAGAAAGAAAGAAAAAAGAAAGAAAGAATGTAAGAAAGAAAGAAGAAAGAAAGAAAAAAAGAAAGAAGTAAAGAACGTAGGAAATAAAGAAAGAAAGAAAGAAAGACATTAAAAAGAAAGAAAGAAAGAAAGAAAAAAGAAAGAAAGAAAGAAAGAAAGAAAGAAAGAAAGAAAGAAAAAAGAAAGAAAAAAGAAAGAAAGAACGTAAAAAAGAAAAAAGAAAGAAAGAAGAAAGAAAGAAAAAAGAAAGAAAGAAAGAAAGTAGGAAAGAAAGAAAGAAAGAAAAAAAAAGAAAGAAAGAAAGAAAAAGAAAGAAAGAAAGAACGTAGGAAAGAAAGAAAGAAAAAAGAAAGAAAGAAATTAAAAAGAAAGAAAGAAAGAATAAAGAAAGAAAGAAAAAAAGAAAAAAGAAAGAAAGAAAGAAAGAAAGAAAGAAAGAAAGAAAGAAAGACATTAAAAAGAAAGAAAGAAAGAACATAGGAAAGAAAGAAAGAAAGAAAAAAGAATGAAAGAAAGAAAGAAATAAAGAAAGAATGTAGGAAAAAAGAAAGAAAGAAAGAAAAAAAGAAAGAAAGAAATTAAAAAGAAAGAAAGAAAAAAGAAAGAAAGAAAGAAAGAAAGAAAGAAAAAAGAAAGAAATAGAACATAGGAAAGAAAGAAAGAAAGAAATTAAAAAGAAATAGAGAAAGAAAGAAAGAAAGAAAAAAGAACGAAAGAAATTAAAAAGAAATAAAGAAAGAAAGAAACAAAAAAGAAGAAAGAAAGAAAGAAAAATAAATAAAGAAAGAAACAAAGAAAGAAAAAAGAAAGAAAGAGAGAAAGAAAGAAAAAATAAATAAAGAAAGAAAGAAAGAAAGAAAAAAGAAAGAAAGAACGTAAGAAAGAAAGAAGAAAGAAAGAAAAAAAGAAAGAAATAAAGAACGTAGGAAAGAAAGAAAGAAAGAAAGAAAGAAAGACATTAAAAAGAAAGAAAGAAAGAAAGAAAAAAGAAAGAAAGAAAGAAAGAAAGAAAGAAAGAAAGAAAGAAAGAAAGAAAGAAAAAAGAAAGAAAAAAGAAAGAAAGAACGTAAAAAAGAAAAAAGAAAGAAAGAAGAAAGAAAAAAGAAAGAAAGAAAGAAAGTAGGAAAGAAAGAAAGAAAGAAAAAAAAAAGAAAGAAAGAAAGAAAGAAAGAAATGAAAAAGAAAGAAAGAAAGAAAGAAAAAAGAAAGAAGGAAAGAAAGAAAAAAGAAAGAAAGAAAGAAAGAAAGAAAAAAGAAAGAAATAAAGAAAGAAAGAAAAAAGAAAGAAAGAAAGAAAGAAAAAAGAAAGAAAGAAAGAAAGAAAGAACGTAGGAAAGAAAGAAAGAAAGAAGAAAGAAAGAAAAAAAGAAAGAAAGAAAGAACGTAGGAAAGAAAGAAAGAAAGAAATTAAAAAGAAAGAAAGAATAAAGAAAGAAAGAAAAAAAGGAAAAAGAAAGAAAGAAAGAAAGAAAGACATTAAAAAGAAAGAAAGAAAGAAAAAAGAAAGAAAGAAAGAAAGAAAGAAAGAAAGAAAGAAGGAAAAAAAGAAAGAAAGAACGTAAAAAAGAAAGAAAGAAAGAAAGAAGAAAGAAAGAAAAAAGAAAGAAAGAAAGAAAGAAAGAAAGACATTAAAAAGAAAGAAAGAAAGAAAGAAAAAAGAAAGAAAGAAAGAAAGAAAGAAAGAAAGAAAGAAAAAAGAAAGAAAGAACGTAAAAAAGAAAGAAAGAAAGAAAGAAGAAGGAAAGAAAAAAGAAAGAAAGAACATAGGAAAGAAAGAAAGAAAAAAGAATGAAAGAAAGATAGAAAGAAAGAAAGAAAGAAGGAAAAAAGAAAGAAAGAAAGAAAAAAGAATGAAAGAAATTAAAAAGAAAGAAAGAAAAAAGAAAGAAAGAAAGAAAGAAAGAAAGAAAGAAAGAAAAAAGAAAGAAAGAAAGAAAGAAAGAAAGAAAGAAAGAAAAAAGAAAGAAAAAAGAAAGAAAAAAGAAAGAAAGAACGTTAAAAAGAAAAAAGAAAGAAAGAAGAAAGAAAGAAAAAAGAAAGAAAGAAAGAAAGTAGGAAAGAAAGAAAGAAAGAAAAAAAAAAGAAAGAAAGAAAGAAAGAAAGAAATTAAAAAGAAAGAAAGAAAGAAAAAAGAAAGAAGGAAAGAAAGAAAAAAGAAAGAAAGAAAGAAAGAAAGAAAGAAAAAAGAAAGAAATAAAGAAAGAAAGAAAAAAGAAAGAAAGAAAGAAAGAAAAAAGAAAGAAAGAAAGAAAGAACGTAGGAAAGAAAGAAAGAAAGAAGAAAGAAAGAAAAAAAGAAAGAAAGAAAGAACGTAGGAAAGAAAGAAAGAAAGAAATTAAAAAGAAAGAGAGAAAGAAAGGAAGAAAAAAGAAAGAAAGAAA
>JAVLUU010000865.1:112500-119359 GCA_032206185.1 Columba guinea
AAAGAAAGAACGTAGGAAAGAAAGAAAGAAAGAAAGAAAGAAATTAAAAAAAAGAAAGAAAGAAAGAAAAAAGAAAGAAAGAAAGAAAGAAAGAAAAAAAAGAAAGAAAGAATAAAAGAAAGAAAGAACGTAGGAAAGAAAGAAAGAAAGAAAGAAAGAAAGAAAGATAGAAAGAAAGAAAGAATTTAAAAAGAAAGAAAGAAAGAAAAAAGAAAGAAAGAAAGAAAGAAAAGAAAGAAAGAAAGAAAGAAAGAAAGAAAGAAAAAAGAAAGAAAGAAAAAAGAAAGAAAGAAAAAAAAAGAAAGAAAGAAAAAAGAAAGAAAGAAATTAAAAAGAAAGAAAGAAAGAAAGAAAGAAAAAAGAAAGAAAGAAAGACATTAAAAAGAAAGAAAGAAAGAAAAAAGAAAGAAAGAAAGAAAGAAAAAAGAAAGAAAGAACGTAAAAAAGAAAGAAAGAAAGAAGAAAGAAAGAAAAAAGAAAGAAAGAAAGAACGTAGGAAAGAAAGAAAGAAAGAAAGAAAAAAGAACGAAAGAAAAAAAAAGAAAGAAAAAAAAAGAAAGAAAGGAAGAACGTAGGAAAGAAAGAAGGAAAGAACGTAGGAAAGAAAGAAAGAAAGAAAGAAAGAAAGAAATTAAAAAGAAATAAAGAAAGAAAAAAGAAAGAAAGAAAGAAATTAAAAGAAAGAAAGAAAGATAGAAAGAAAAAAGAAAGAAAGAAAGAAAGAAAGAAAAAAGAAAGAAAGAAATCAAAAAGAAAGAAAGAAAGAAAGAAAGAAAAAAAAGAAAGAAAGAAAGAAGAAAGAAAAAAGAAAGAAAGAAAAAAGAAAGAAAGAAAGAAAGAAAGAACGTAGGAAAGAAAGAAAGAAAGAAAAAAGAAAGAAAGAAAAAAAGAAAGAAAGAACGTAGGAAAGAAAGAAAGAAAGAAAGAAAGAAAGACATTAAAAAGAAAGTAAGAAAGAAAAAAGAAAGAAAGAAAGAAAGAAAGAAAAAAGAAAGAAAGAACGTAAAAAAGAAAGAAAGAAAGAAGAAAGAAAAAAGAAAGAAAGAAAGAACGTAGGAAAGAAAGAAAGAAAGAAAGAAAAAAGAACGAAAGAAAAAAAAAGAAAGGAAGAACGTAGGAAAGAAAGAAAGAACGTAGGAAAGAAAGAAAGAAAGAAAGAAAGAAATTAAAAACAAAGAAAGAAAGAAAAAAGAAAGAAAGTAAGAAATTAAAAGAAAGAAAGAAAGATAGAAAAAAGAAAGAAATAAAGAAAGAAAAAAGAAAGAAAGAAAGAAAGAAAAAAGAAAGAAAGAAAGAAAAAAGAAAGAAAGAAGAAAGAAAGAAAGAAAGAAAGAAAAAGAAAGAAAGAACGTAGGAAAGAAATAAAGAAAGTAAGAAAGAAAGAAAGATAGAAAGAAACAAATAAAGAAATTAAAAAGAAAGAAAGAAAGAAGAAAGAAAGAAAGAGAAGAAAGAAAGAAAAAAGAAAGAAAGAAAGAAAGAAAGAAAGAAAGAAAGAAAGAAAGAAAGAAAAAAGAACGAAAGAAAAAAGAAAGAAAGGAAGAACGTAGGAAAGAAAGAAGGAAAGAACGTAGGAAAGAAAGAAAGAAAGAAAGAAAGAAAGAAAGAAATTAAAAAGAAATAAAGAAAGAAAAAAGAAAGAAAGAAAGAAATTAAAAGAAAGAAAGAAAGATAGAAAGAAAAATGAAAGAAAGAAAGAAAGAAAAAAGAAAGAAAGAAATCAAAAAGAAAGAAAGAAAGAAAGAAAGAAAAAAAAGAAAGAAAGAAAGAACGTAGGAAAGAAAGAAAGAAAAAAGAAAGAAAGAAAAAAAGAAAGAAAGAACGTAGGAAAGAAAGAAAGAAAGAAAGAAAGAAAGAAAGAATGAAAGAAAGAAAGACATTAAAAAGAAAGAAAGAAAGAAAAAAGAAAGAAAGAAAGAAAGAAAAAAGAAAGAAAGAACGTAAAAAAGAAAGAAAGAAAGTAGAAAGAAAAAAGAAAGAAAGAAAGAACGTAGGAAAGAAAGAAAGAAAGAAAGAAAAAGGAACGAAAGAAAAAAAAAGAAAGGAAGAAAGTAGGAAAGAAAGAAAGAACGTAGGAAAGAAAGAAAGAAAGAAAGAAAGAAAGAAGTTAAAAACAAAGAAAGAAAGAAAAAAGAAAGAAAGAAAGAAATTAAAAGAAAGAAAGAAAGAAAGAAGTTAAAAGAAAGAAAGAAAGATAGAAAAAAGAAAGAAATAAAGAAAGAAAAAAGAAAGAAAGAAAGAAAGAAAAAAGAAAGAAAGAAAGAAAAAAGAAAGAAAGAAATTAAAAAGAAAGAAAGAAAGAAAGAAAGAAAGAATGTAGGAAAAAAGAAAGAAAGAAAGAAAGAAAGAAAGAAAGAAAGAAGAAAGAAAGAAAAAAGAAAGAAAGAAAGAACGTAGGAAAGAAAGAAAGAAAGAAAGAAAGAAAGAAAGAAAGAAAGAAAGAAATTAAAAAGAAAGAAAGGAAGAAAAAAGAAAGAATGAAAGAAATTAAAAAGAAAGAAAGAAAGATAGAAAAAAGAAAGAAAGAAAGAAAGAAAAAAGAAAGAAAGAAAGAAAGAAAAAAGAAAGAAAGAAAGAAAGAAAAAAGAAAAACAAAGAAAGAAATTAAAAAGAAAGAAAGAAAGAAAGTAAGAAAGAAAGAAAAAAGAAAGAAAGAAAGAAAGAAAGAAAGAAAAAAGAAAGAAAGAAAGAAAGAAAGAAAAAGAAAGAAAGAAAGAAAGTAAGAAAGAAAGAAAGAAAGAAAGAAAAAAAGAAAAAAGAAAGAAAAATGAACGTAGGAAAGAAAGAAAGAAAGAAAGAAAGAAAGACATTAAAAAGAAAGAAAGAAAGAAAAAAGAAAGAAAGAAAGAAAGAAAGAAAGAAAGAAAGAAAGAAAGAAAGAAAGAAAAAAGAAAGAAAGAACGTAAAAAAGAAAGAAAGAAAGAAAGAAGAAAGAAATAAATAAAGAACGAAAGAACGTAGGAAAGAAAGAAAGAAAGAAAGAAAGAAAAAAAGAAAGGAAGAAAGAAAGAAAGAAAGGAAGAACGTAGGAAAGAAAGAAAGAAAGAATGTAGGAAAGAAAGAAAGAAAGAAAGAAAGAAAGAAAGAAAGAAAGAAAGAAAGAAATTAAAAAGAAAGAAAGAAAGAAAAAAGAAAGACAGAAAAAAGAAAGAAAGAAAGAAAGAAAGAAAGAAAAAAGAAAGAAAGAAAGAAAAAAGAAAGAAAATATTTAAAAAGAAAGAAAGAAAGAAAGAAAAAAGAAAGAAAGAAAGAAAGAGAAAGAAAGAAAGAAAGAAAAAAGAAAGAAAGAAAGAAAGAAAGAAAGAAAGAAAAAAGAAAGAAAGAAAAATGAACGTAGGAAAGAAAGAAAGAAAGAAAGACATTAAAAAGAAAGAAAGAAAGAAAAAAGAAAGAAAGAAAGAAAGAAAGAAAAAAGAAAGAAAGAAAGAAAGAATAAAAAAGAAACAAAGAAAAAAGAAAGGAAGAAAGAAAGAAAGAAAGGAAGAACGTAGGAGAGAAAGAAAGAAAGAACGTAGGAAAGAAAGAAAGAAAGAAAGAGAGAAAGAAATTAAAAAGAAAGAAAGAAAGAAAAAAGAAAGAAAGAAATTAAAAAGAAATAAAGAAAGAAAGAAAGAAAATAAAAGAAAGAAAGAAAGAAAAAAGAAGAAAGAAAAAAAAAGAAAGAAAGAACGTAAAAAAGAAAGAAAGAATGAAGAAAGAAAGAAAAAAGAAAGAAAGAAAGAACGTAGGAAAGAAAGAAAGAAAGAAAGAAAAAAGAACGAAAGAAAAAAAAAGAAAGAAAGGAAGAACATAGGAAAGAAAGAAGGAAAGAACGTAGGAAAGAAAGAAAGAAAGAAAGAAAGAAAGAAAGAAAGAAAGAAATTAAAAAGAAATAAAGAAAGAAAAAAGAAAGAAAGAAAGAAATTAAAAGAAAGAAAGAAAGATAGAAAAAAGAAAGAAAGAAAGAAAGAAAGAAAAAAGAAAGAAAGAAATCAAAAAGAAAGAAAGAAAGAAAGAAAGAAAAAAAGAAAGAAAAAAGAAAGAAAGAAAAACAGAAAGAAAGAACGTAGGAAAGAAAGAAAGAAAGAAAGAAAGAAATTAAGAAGAAAGAAAGAAAGAAAGAAAGAAAGAAAGAAAGAAAGAAAAAAGAAAGAAAGAAAAATGAACGTAGGAAAGAAAGAAAGAAAGAAAGAAAGACATTAAAAAGAAAGAAAGAAAGAAAAAAGAAAGAAAGAAAGAAAGAAAGAAAAAAGAAAGAAAGAACGTAAAAAAGAAAGAAAGAATGAAGAAAGAAAAAAGAAAGAAAGAAAGAAAGAATAAAAAAGAAACAAAGAAAAAAGAAAGGAAGAAAGAAAGAAAGAAAGGAAGAACGTAGGAGAGAAAGAAAGAAAGAACGTAGGAAAGAAAGAAAGAAAGAAAGAGAGAAAGAAATTAAAAAGAAAGAAAGAAAGAAAAAAGAAAGAAAGAAATTAAAAGAAATAAAGAAAGAAAGAAAGAAAATAAAAGAAAGAAAGAAAGAAAAAAGAAAGAAAGAAAAAAAAAGAAAGAAAGAATGTAAAAAAGAAAGAAAGAATGAAGAAAGAAAGAAAAAAGAAAGAAAGAAAGAACGTAGGAAAGAAAGAAAGAAAGAAAGAAAAAGGAACGAAAGAAAAAAAAAGAAAGGAAGAACGTAGGAAAGAAAGAAAGAACGTAGGAAAGAAAGAAAGAAAGAAAGAAAGAAATTAAAAACAAAGAAAGAAAGAAAAAAAGAAAGAAAGAAAGAAATTAAAAGAAAGAAAGAAAGATAGAAAAAAGAAAGAAATAAAGAAAGAAAAAAGAAAGAAATAAAGAAAGAAAAAAGAAAGAAAGAAAGAAAAAAGAAAGAAAGAAATTAAAAAGAAAGAAAGAAAGAAAGAAAGAAAAAGAAAGAAAGAAAGAAAGAAGAAAGAAAGAAAGAAAGAAAAAAGAAAGAAAGAACGTAGGAAAGAAATAAAGAAAGAAAGAAAGAAAGAAAGATAGAAAGAAAGAAAGAAAGAAATTAAAAAGAAAGAAAGAAAGAAGAAAGAAAGAAAGAAAGAAAGAAAGAAAGAAAAAAGAAAGAAAGAAAGAAAGAAAGAAAGAAAGAAAGAAAGAAGAAAGAAAGAAAGAAAAAAAAGAAAGAAAAATGAACGAAGGAAAGAAAGAAAGAAAGAACGTAGGAAAGAAAGAAAGAAAGAAGGAAAGAAAGAAAGAAAGAAAAAGGAAAGAAAGAAAGAAAGAAAAAAGAAAGAAAGAAATTAAAAAGAAAGAAAGAAAGAATGAAGAAACAAAGAAAAAAGGAAAAAAGAAAGAAAGAAAGAAAGAAAAAAGAAAGAAAGAAAGAAAGAAAAAAGAAAGAAGAAAGAGAAAGAAAGAAAGAAGAAAGAAAGAAAAAAAAGAAAGAAAGAAAGAACGTAGGAAAAAAGATAGAAAGAAAGAAAGAAGAAAGAAAGAAGAAAGAAAGAAAAAAGAAAGAAAGAACGTAGGAAAAAAAGAAAGAAATAAAGAAAGAAAGAAAAATGAACGAAAGAAAAAAGAAAGAAAGGAAGAACGTAGGAAAGAAAGAAAGAAAGAACGTAGGAAAGAAAGAAAGAAAGAAAGAAAGAAAGAAAGAAAGAAAGACATTAAAAAGAAAGAAAGAAAGAAAAAAGAAAGAAAGAAAGAAAGAAAGAAAAAAGAAAGAAAGAACGTAAAAAAGAAAGAAAGAAAGAAGAAAGAAAAAAGAAAGAAAGAAAGAACGTAGGAAAGAAAGAAAGAAAGAAAGAAAGAAAAAGGAACGAAAGAAAAAAAAAGAAAGGAAGAACGTAGGAAAGAAAGAAAGAACGTAGGAAAGAAAGAAAGAAAGAAAGAAAGAAATTAAAAACAAAGAAAGAAAGAAAAAAGAAAGAAAGAAAGAAATTAAAAGAAAGAAAGAAAGATAGAAAAAAGAAAGAAATAAAGAAAGAAAAAAGAAAGAAAGAAAGAAAAAAGAAAGAAAGAAAGAAAAAAGAAAGAAATTAAAAAGAAAGAAAGAAAGAAAGAAAAAAGAAAGAAAGAAAGAAAGAAGAAAGAAAGAAAGAAATTAAAAAGAAAGAAAGAAAGAAAGAAAAAGAAAGAAAGAAAGAAGAAAGAAAGAAAGAAAGAAAAAAGAAAGAAAGAACGTACGAAAGAAATAAAGAAAGTAAGAAAGAAAGAAAGATAGAAAGAAAGAAAGAAAGAAATTAAAAAGTAAGAAAGAAAGAAGAAAGAAAGAAAGAAAGAAAGAAAGAAAAAAGAAAGAAAGAAAGAAAGAAAGAAAGAAAGAAAGAAAGAAAGAAAGAAAAAAAAGAAAGAAAAATGAACGTAGGAAAGAAAGAAAGAAAGACATTAAAAAGAAAGAAAGAAAGAAAGAAAGAAAAAAGAAAGAGAAAGAAAGAAAGAAAGAAATAAAAAGAAAGAAAGAACGTAGGAAAGAAAGAAAGAAGGAAAGAAAGAAAGAAAGAAAAAGGAAAGAAAGAAAGAAAGAAATTAAAAAGAATGAAATTAAAAAGAAAGAAAGAAAGAATGAAGAAACAAAGAAAAAAGGAAAAAAGAAAGAAAGAAAGAAAGAAAAAAGTAAGAAAGAAAGAAAGAAAGAAAAAAGAAAGAAAGAAAGAGAAAGAAAGAAAGAAGAAAGAAAGAAAAAAAGAAAGAAATAAAGAACGTAGGAAAAAAGAAAGAAAGAAAGAAAGAAAGAAAGAAAGAAAGAAGAAAGAAAGAAAAAAGAAAGAAAGAACGTAGGAAAAAAAAAAAGAAAAAAGAAAGAAAGAAAAATGAACGAAAGAAAAAAGAAAGAAAGGAAGAACGTAGGAAAGAAAGAAAGAAAGAAAGAAAGAAAGAAAGAAAGAAAGAAAGAAAGAAAGAAATTAAAAAGAAAGAAAGAAAG
>JAVLUU010000866.1:0-2500 GCA_032206185.1 Columba guinea
AAAGAAAAAAGAAAGAAAGAAAGAACGTAGGAAAGAAAGAAAGAAAGAAAGAAAGAAAGAAAGAAAAAGAACGAAAGAAAAAAAAAGAAAGAAAGGAAGAACGTAGGAAAGAAAGAAAGAAAGAACGTAGGAAAGATAGAAAGAAAGAAAGAAAGAAATTAAAAAGAAATAAAGAAAGAAAAAAGAAAGAAAGAAAGAAATTAAAAGAAAGAAAGAAAGATAGAAAAAAGAAAGAAAGAAAGAAAGAAAAAAGAAAGAAAGAAAGAAAGAAAAAAGAAAGAAAGTAAAAAAGAAAGAACGTAGGAAAGAAAGAAAGAAAGAAAGAAGAAAGAAAGAAAAAAGAAAGAAAGAACGTAGGAAAGAAAGAAAGAAAGAAAGAAAGAAATTAAAAAGAAAGAAAGAAAGAAAGAAAAAAGAAAGAAAGAAAGAAAGAAATAAAAAAGAAAGAAAGGAAAAAAGAAAGAACGTAGGAAAGATAGAAAGAAAGAAAGAAGAAGGAAAGAAAAAAAGAAAGAAAGAACGTAGGAAAGAAAGAAAGAAAGAAAGAAAGAAATTAAAAAGAAAGAAAGAAAGAAAGAAAAAAGAAAGAGAGAAAGAAAGAAAGAAAGAAAGAAAGAAAGAAAGAAAGAAAAAAGAAAGAAAAAAGAAAGTAAAATGAACGTAGGAAAGAAAGAGAGAAAGAAAGAAAGAAAGACATTAAAAAGAAAGAAAGAATGAAAAAAGAAGGAAAGAAAGAAAGAAAGAAAGAAAAAAGAAACACCGTAAAAAAGAATGAAAAAATAAAGAAGAAAGAAAGAAAAAAAGAAAGAATGAAAGAACGTAGGAAATTAAGAAAGAAAGAAACAAAGAAAGAAAGAAAAAAGAACGAAAGAAAAAAGAAAGAAAGAAATTAAAAAGAAAGAAAGAAAGAAAGAAAGAAAAAAGAAAGAAAGAAAGAAAAAAGAAGGTAAAATGAACGTAGGAAAGAAAGAGAGAAAGAAAGAAAGACATTAAAAAGAAAGAAAGAATGAAAAAAGAAAGAAAGAAAGAAAGAAAGAAAGAAAGAAAGAAAGAAAGAAAGAAAAAAGAAAGAAAGAACTTAAAAATAATGAAAGAAAGAAAGAAGAAAGAAAGAAAAAAAGAAAGAAAGAAATTAAAAAGAAAGAAAGAAAGAAAGAAAGAAAGAAAAAAGAAAGAAAGAAAGAAAGAAAGAAAGAAAGAAAGAAAGAAAGAAAGAAAGAAAGAAAGAAAGAAAGAAGAATGAAAAATGAACGTAGGAAAGAAAGAAAGAAAGAAAGAAAGACATTAAAAAGAAAGAAAGAAAGAAAGAAAAAATAAAGAAAGAAAAAGAAGAAAGAAAGTAGGAAAGAAAGAAAGAAAGAACGTAAGAAAGAAAGAAAGAGAGAAAGAAAAAGGAAAGAAAGAAAGAAAGAAAAAAGAAAGAAAGAAATTAAAAAGAAAGAAAGAATGAAGAAACAAAGAAAAAAAGAAAAAAGAAAGAAAGAAAGAAAGAAAGAAAGAAAAAAGAAAGAAAGAACGTAGGAAAGAAAGAAAGAAAGTAAGAAAGAAAGAAAGAAAGAAAGAAAGAAAGAAATTAAAAAGAAAGAAAGAAAGAAAAAAGAAAGAAAGGAAGAAAGTAAGAAAGAAAGAAAGAAAGAAAGAAAGGAAAAAGAAAGAAAGAAAGAAAGAAAGAAAGAAAGAAAGAAAGAAAGAAAGAAAAAGAAAAAAGAAAGAAAGAAAGAAAGAAAAAAGAAAGAAAGAAATTAAAAAGAAAGAAAGAAAGAAAGAAAAAAGAAAGAAAAATGAATGTAGGAAAGAAAGAAAGAAAGACATTAAAAAGAAAGAAAGAAAGAAAAAAGAAAGAAAGAAAGAAAGAAAGAAAGAAAGAAAGAAAGAAAGAAAGAAAAATGGAAGAAAGAACGTAAAAAAGAAAGAAAGAAAAAAGAAAGAAAGAAAGAACGTAGGAAAGAAAGAAAGAAAGAACGTAGGAAGGAAAGAAATAAAGAAAGAAAGAAAGAAAGAAAGAAAAAAGAAAGAAAGAAAAATGGAAGAAAGAACGTAAAAAAGAAAGAAAGAAAAAAGAAAGAAAGAAAGAACGTAGGAAAGAAAGAAAGAAAGATCGTAGGAAAGATAGAAAGAAAGAAAGAAAGAAAGAAAGAAAAATGGAAGAAAGAACGTAAAAAAGAAAGAAAGAAAAAAGAAAGAAAGAAAGAACGTAGGAAAGAAAGAAAGAAAGAACGTAGGAAGGAAAGAAAGAAAGAAAGAAAGAAAGAAAGAAAGAAAGAAAAAAGAAAGAAAGAAAAAAAAAGAAAGAAAGAACGTAGGAAAGAAAGAAAGAAAGATCGTAGGAAAGATAGAAAGAAAGAAAGAAGAAAGAAAGAAAAAAGAAAGAAAGAACGTAGGAAAGAAAGAAAGAAAGAAAGAAAGAAAGAAAATAAAAAGAAAGAAAGAAAGAAAGAAAAAAGAAAGAAAGAAAGAAAGAAAGAGACAAAGAAAGAAAGAAAGAAAGAAAGAAAGAAAG